>JAURVB010003901.1:0-55501 GCA_033002965.1 Piper betle
TCACTGAGAGAAGACAAAGACACAAGTACTGGGAATCGGCCAACAAACTCAGGAATCAACCCATACGCAATAAGATCTGAACTTTCAACCTATAAGAAGAACCATGTAGTAGTGTTAGCAAGTCCTGAAAGTGTAGCATATCTTTCACCAATAACTTTTATCAAGGCTTTTCAAAAAGCACCAGCATAGGTAAGCCCATTTCCTTGTTGAGGGTATGACAATGAAAATTGCTACAGAAAAAAAACCTAAACTAAAAGAAGGGGAGAATTGTTAAATGAAGGGCATATAATGATTTAATCCTTCACTTCAGGAAGGCAAGCCATACTTATAGCATAATTTTTACCGCCTATGACCTTAAAACGACACAAAAAATCAGGAGACAAAAACAACAATCAACTTTGACTAGTACTTACTGATTCAAGTAAAGTTGACGCCACAACAGCATTTACCGAACCTCGAGATCTCATGTTAGCACGAACTGGTGCTCCAAATCCAATAGATGAATCTTGCCTCCTACAAAATTGTAAATGATTTTAGATTCACCTAGTCCCAAAAAAGTCAGATTCTACTCAATTTAAGCAAACCTTTCAGAGATGGTCTTTTCCAAGTCTACAAAAGCACCTCCACAAATGAAAAGAATATCCTTCGTATCTATCTGAAAAAGGCCATCGTGTAGATATCACAAATCACATAAAACATCAATTTTTATAAAAAAATAATCACAAGATGTTGAACGGTCAACATACTGATGGTAACCTACTATTTCAGTATAGACCAAAATGAGAAACAAAGATGATTTACTGAAGGCAGATTACCTGAATATTGTCTCCCTTGGGATGCTTGCGAGCCCCCTTCTCAGGAACATTGACTACCTGAGCCAAATAGGTGAGGCATTAAGTTTGAGAGAAAACAAATGTATCACCTATACAGACTTTCTCCTTAACACTTCCAGAAATGGTAAAGGTAGTTCTATGACCGGCCTCCTGTCATCTAAATTAACATCACCACAGAGCAGATGCCTATTATTTAGTATTTGTGAAGAGTATAGCGCAGGAGCTCCATGATTATGTTTACTTTTGACTCATGCATGATCACCATTTACCCACCAATTTAAATTCCTACTGCACGATCATATTCCTTTCCACAATAATTATGCCAAAGTTAATTGTCAATGAACAAATGTGCATATTTCTCAATACCAAATAATTACTGTCTTAACAACATCAAGCAGAAATCTTGAATATATATTGCAAATAATATTCATTCACTTACAGTTCCTTCCAGCATTTTGAGCAATGCCTGCTGCACCCCTTCCCTGATACATCTCTACTAAGGTTGATGCTCTCTGACTGCAAACAATCAGAAAGGTTCACTCTAAAAATGAAATAAATCAAATAGTTCTCACAATATTTAAATCAGTACATTTTAAAGCATAACGAGAACTCACAAAATGCATTCCTTGACAAGTTTATGATAGCCCACACTTTAGTTGCACTTACATAAGAAACTTCATGAAGAAAGTTGTATGGTACAAAATCTAGCTATCAAATGCATTGACCATTTTCAATTTTGAAGGAAAAGTGATCATTATCTCAAATAATGCCTCAATTCAAGCACGATACAGACCACTCAAAATGCAAATTGGATTTTGTTATTATCAACCTTGTAATAAAAGATGTCTATCAAACATTTTTAAGCATTCAACATGAAACCAGTTCAATGATTTGGAAGGTCTACAATGGCAATGAAACTGAAGTTTTTGACATCCATCATCCACTCTTCAAAGTGCGCATTTGTAGTAAAGCCTTGCCATTTTGTTTATGCATTGTTATGAGTCATCTATATCAATGCAAAAACGACCAATGAATGACACAATACCCATGCACTGCACCACAATCTAGCAGGGGCAACAAATCAGATAAATCAGATGACAAATATCCTAGAAATAAATACTGATGGCAGGTCTAAAACAGTAGCACTTGTCAAATCCAAGAGATAGATTGCATCATCAATGTATGTAACCTTCTTTGTAATCTTATCCACTTCATCAATATACACAATTCCTTGCTGTGCAGCAGCCACGTTAAAGTCAGCGACCTGGACAATTGAAAAAAATATTAATTTTTTCAAAATAGCAAAAAAAAGAAGCAACAGGTAATCAGATCATTTGGTAATTAAAAAAATTGCTGGGTATATGCATGCTCTGCAGTCCAGATAAAAGAAAAGAAAAATACCACGAGAAGCTTGTACAATATAGACTCCACGTCTTCCCCAACATATCCTGCCTAAAAATGAGAAGTTACAACAGGAAATCTGGGATAAAAACCTAAACAGAGATACCAATGGTTCCAACTTTTAAGAACAAATTATGTGTTCTTCGAAAGAAGGCAGAAAGAACAATACTGGGCCTAGTTTACCTGTGTCAGGTTTGTCGCATCAGAAATAACAAATGGAACATCCACAAAGCGTGCCAAGGTCTTTGCCAGTAATGTCTTCCCTGTCCTTGAGCAATATATTGAACACATAAGTGAAAACAGTATTACGGATAAAATGAGAGCAGATATTACTAACCATTCACATACATTGATAGCTCACACCAAAACGTCTTATATACCTGATCCAGTTGGACCCATCAAAAGAACATTGCTCTTCTCCAGCTCCACTATATCAACATCCGACTTATCATTTGCACTGGATTCTGAGTCAGTTGAAATCCTCGCATTCCTGTTCAACAGAGTTGTAAGCACCATCACGTAGCACAGTTTTAGAATTTGGCAACGTAAATTTAAAATTAGAAAATAGCTAACCATTTTAGTGTAGAATCATGATAGATCCGCTTGTAATGATTGTATACAGCCACGGAAAGCACCTGCAAGTGGATGTTGCAATAAATTGCAAAGCATAAGTAATCCGACAAATATCTCCATAAAGCAGGTCAGTATGCAAGGCCATGACCGCCTAACTATATGATTTAAAAGAAAAAAAACATGGGACCTAGACACAAGGTATATACTCAAAGCTAAGTGATGCAAAGACCGGTCCAATATCTAACAAAAGTAAAAGCGAACAAAACTCTTGGTGTAGCAGCAATAAACCGGCTGCATTTTTTGGACAAAAAATGAACTTACTATTTGTGTATCAATCACACCACATTCTCCATACAATCTTAAGTCTCTTAACATAGGTCAATTGTCTTAACACTTCCTGCCTCGCAAAAGGAGGCCAGTAAATCTTAAACTTCGCAAGCTAATGTTCATAATACATGCAACATTACTAATGTAAGTAATACAATTTGCAAGAATTCATCATCAACCAAATTTTATGAGCAGCTCAACAAAGCAATTCCATCTGATTCAATGGACCAAAAAAACTAAATTTACCTTCTTTGCACGTTCCTGGCCAACAACAAACTTATCAAGGCCTTTGCAGATCTCCTTCGGTGTGGGGAACTGCTCCCCCAAATTGGAACCACCCCAACACCCATCTTTGAAACCCTCCCCACCCTTCCCACGAACTCCCCCCAACTTCAAATACAAAGGGTAAGTCTGCCCGGGCTCGGCGCCGGACACCAACACCCCATCACCCCCTTGCTGCCACACCTCCGGCGGATCACCGGACGCCGACCTCAAACGATCCAAAAACATCTGCTTTCCGAATTCCGCCGCCGTCGCAACCCGCGCCGCATCCAAGCCATCCAAATCCGCCTTCTCCCCGCCCACCGCTTTATCCCCGCCAACAACCCGCAACGACGCCGGCTTGCATGGACTGAGCACGCAATGCGCCCGCCCCCAGAAGTCGTCCCACTTCCTGCGATACTTGCGGTGGACGTCGGAAATCCGCCCCATGTGCAGGTGGTTGAGGACGACGAACTTGGACTGGTGCAGCGACTTCGTCGCCGAGTCCTTGAAGGGCTTCGATATCAAGGCCGTCGACATCCTTCGCCGCCGGAGAACGAAATTGGCAGCAGAAAAACGAGAAAAGATTGGTAGGAGGAGAAGAAGAAGCAGAAGAAGAAGAAAAGATTGGATCTTTTGGGGGATTTGGGAGAGGAAAGATTGGTTTATCAGAGATGAATAAATATAGTTTTTGCCTTTTTGGTCATGTTGGATTCTTTTCCTGTTGGACGCTGTTATCGGTTGGACAGGTCTTTCGTATTGTGGTCCGGTTCGTTTAAAACTGAGCTATTTTTTGGGATAAGATATGGCTGTAGTTTTAAATGTCCTTCCCTAATATTCTTTATATAAAATATCTTGTACCACTCCCAAATTCGGTATGATTTAAAATTTTATATTATTTCAATCTGTATCTGATTTTTTAATATAAAACTTGTACAAAATTTGATTTTTTTGTTGAAAATCATGATATTTTAAATCGGTATTTGATATAATATTGATATTATAATATATTTTTTATATTTAATAAAATATTTTATTTATAATTTTAAATTTTAATTAAACTTATTTTAATACAATTAACCAAATATATCCGGTACCGAGTATAAATTTACTATAATAATTATTACAGTATTTAAAATTAAGTATGATCGGTGTGAAGATTAAAATAAATATGTATTAAAGATTCTATTAGATTGAATGTTTAACGCACGACTCCTTACTGAGTATTTAGAAGTGGTGCAAATTAAATATGAGCAAAATTATTCGTGTGAAAGAGTGGAAGACTCGAGCTTTGACAGATTTAAATAATATGATTTGTTTGTGTCTTCCTGCCGATTAATAAAAAGAAGCGTAGTTTACAGTTTTTTGATCTAATATTGGGTTTTCTTACGGCCTCGTTGTCCGGTTTGTCCGGATCATTGTTCATCTCACCCCCTGAATGTCGTGTCCATCTTTATTTATAGTGTCCACCTTTATTTATCATATATATATATATATATATATATGAGGAGGCATTTGCTGTACTGCAGGCTGTGTTGCTAGTGTTTCAGCTGTTGGATCAAATCCAACGGCTGAAACATGCCCTTATAAAAAATTTAAAAAAACAATTTGGGGCGGCGCCACCGGTCGCCGCCTGCCGCTCGCTGGTCGCCGCCGGTCGCGGCCGCCGCCGCCTACCGCCGTCCGTTGCCGCTGGCCGCCGCCGCCACCCCCTGCCCGCCCATCGCCGGCCCGCCGGGCGACGGGGGCGGCGGATCTAGCCGCCCGCGCTCCCTCGCCGGCCCGCCGCCCCGCCGCCGGGCGACACCACCGCCGCGCGACGCCCCCCGTCCCCCGCCCGCCACCCGCCACCCCGCCGCGCCCTCGCCGCCACCCTGCCCGCCCCCTCGGCCCCCGTCCGCCACCCCGCCGCGCCCCTCGGCCCCCACCCGCCACCCCGCCGCGCCCTCGGCCCCCACCCGCCACCCCGCCGCGCCGCGCCCCGGCCCCTCGTCGCCGGCGCCCCCCCGGCCGTCGCCGTGGCCGGGCAGACTTCCCGCCCTCCGCCGTCGCCGCTGCGGCGCGCAGCAGCGGCGCCGCCCCCCCCTTTTAGATCTTGGCCGTTGGATGCTAATCCAACGGCCAAGATTGAACTGCAGCACAACCAAGATGGCTGTGCTGCAGTACAAGATACTTTTATCCTATATATATATATATATATATATATATATAAAAGGTTGGTGCAAGGCGCTGTAGCCCTTGTGCATTGCAGCACACAGCCTATTGGCCGTTGGATGAAAATCTAATGGACCACAAGCCTCAATCTACAGCTCCACCCATCGACCCGCCTAACCCCTATCTGACCCACCCACCCGCCCGAACGCGTCGCCCACCCGACGCTGCCTGCCCATTAGCGCCACCTGCTCTGACCCCGCCCGCCGCCTTGCTGCCAACCACCCCCGCTGTGGCTCCTGGGGTAAGCTCCGCCCGAACCTGCCCACTGCCCTGCGATTGTGACCCCTCCCGCCGTGGCTCCCCCGGACAGTGCCGCTTGCCCGACCACGCCGCCGCCCCGCGATCGACCCCCCCACCCCCCCCCCGCCGTGGCTCCCCCGGATAGCGCCGCTTGCCTAACCCCGCCACTGCCCTGTGACCGACCCCCTGCCGCGGCTTCCCTGGCAAGCGCCGCCTGCCCGACCCCCGCTCGTGGCCCTGGGCTCGACCCCCACAGCGACCGACCAACCCTACCACCACGCCGCGGCCTGCCGGCCCGCCCCAAGCCACAGCAACCCCCCCCTGCCCGGGCCACGTCGGAGGGGTGGGTGGATTGGGGCCACGGCGGGGGTTGGGGCGGGCCGGCAGGCCGCGGCGGGGTGGTGGGGTTGGTCGGTCGCGATAGGAGGCCGTGAGCGGGGCCAGGCGGGCGGCGCTTGCCAGGGAGCCGCGGCGGGGGGGGCGTCAGTCGCATGGCGGCGGCGGGGTCAAGCGGGCGGAGGGTTCGGGCATGCAGGCAGTTGGACGGGGTTAGGCGATCAGATGGGTTGGGTGTGGGTTTAAGGCCCGTGGGCCGTTGGATGACGGCCCACAGGCCTCAAAACCACACCCAACCCATCTGACCGCCTAACCTTATCCGACTACCCGTGTGCCCAAACCTGCCGATTGCCTGACAACATCGTCTGCTCGACCCCGCCGCCGCCATGTGACCCTCCTCCCCGCCCGCGGCCCTGCATCCGGCCCCCCACCACAACCGACCAACCCCACCACCCTGAGCCACGGCGGGGGGGGGGGGTCGATCGCAGGGCGGCGGGCAGGGTCGGGCGGGCGGAGCTTGCCCCCGGAGCCATGGCAGGGGTGGTTGGCCGCAGGGCAGTAGGCGGGGTCGGGCGGGCGGTGCTGTCGGGTGGGCAGCGTCGGGCGGGCGGCGGGTTCGGGTGGGCGGGCGGCGGGTTCGGGTGGGCGGGCGAAAGAGTAGAAGGATTGATTGTTGAGGCATCTATCTCCGTTTCACTTTTCTAGAGTGGATGGAAAATCAGTGGCTGCTGGGTCCTAAATTCCTTTCTCTTCGCATTTGAAGAAGTGAGGGCGGCGAGACGTCTATTTGGGGAGGTAGTGATGTGAATATGGTTTATGAATAATAGATTGTTCGTTGTAAGTTTGTTGCCCAGAGTGTTTGCCTACTTGCATTGCAGCATGGATATAATACAGAACCTGCTTTTTAAACGATATATGCTTGCGTTTATGTAAAGACAAAAACAACATCTAGATTTGGTTGGGCAGAGCTGACAATGTTCATATTGGTATACTAAGCATCCAAAAGAAAACAAATGTTCTGAGAAACACTTATATCATAGACCCACTTGAGAGTTCAATTCTATCGCCCCTTCCATCTTGTGGGCTATTAGGCAGGATATGGAGGAGATCCTGACATAGTTCCAAAAGCGTAGCCCTCATCAGTTATCACCAATAATAAGGTTTGGTAGGGCATAAAAATGAACACATTGCTTGAAGAGCTAGAGCAAGAACCCATTTGCATATATTTATTCCAGTGTTACGCAAAGAACGAATTGGCAGGAAATACTAACTGCCATTCCAGATGCAAATATTAGAGCACATTATCTCAATGCATTGACACGAGATGAGAATGCCAAGTTTTCAGCACGGATACATTCCAAAGGTTAATAATCGTCCCTTAACAGAAAGTTTCAAGATAGAATCTGAATCTTAAATTCTTAAAACATAAAAAAAAACAGGTTTCTAATTTAAATGATCTTCACTACCACAAATATACAAGTTTTTTCTACAAAAAATTTAAAATAATTATAACTATTACAAAAAAAAAATGTGTTATTACAGAGGCAAAAAGAAAATTAGCATGAGGTCTTAATGATGCTTCTCATCTCTCCAAAATAAAGTCATCAACATCCATCTCACCACTGATTAGGAAAATTTTCTCTGTAAGCTGCTTGCTCATCCTGTCTTAACCGTTGAATGGCTGTTTTGGTAGCCCACGAAGTCAAGTTTTTTAGCAATTCGATCTTTGGAGGTTACCTTTTTTCACAGCATAGATGCCAAAGTAGATTTCTTTCTCTTGTCCAGTGATCTATCAGAATCCACTGTCCCCGGATTTTCACAAATAGATTCTGATCGTGAAGTAGATGCAAGAGCAGCCGTCCTTAATACAGCTTCATTATGCACTCTGATTCTTTGCAAGCCTGGCCCGTTTCAATGACTTCACCATTTGTCGTTCCCAGTCTCTCACATTCTTCACTGCCTCTCTTGCCAGGTTCACAGTAATCTTCTCAAAATCAATTTGGTCATTTCCCAGTTGGTTTGCATTCACATCGTGTGCTTCTTTATAACAAAATTCAAACTCCTTGATTTATAGGGTTACCTTCTGAGTCTCTAGGTATAATTGGCCCATGAAAAGGACATACCCTTAAATCCCTTCTTTGGCAAATCCCACCTTTCTGCAATGGAGCAAGGCAAGGTCGAATCTCCTCATGTTTTTCAGTGTAAACAGATGCCTGAAGTTTAAGTTCGGCATTTTTTCTGCAGGAATAACGGAATAACTGCATCATGTTCCACTCTTCCCCAGTGCCCTTCAAGCTCCAACCCTCTCTGATTGGCCAAAACATCTCGTTTTGAGCCCCACTTATCCAAGTAACTTCCCCACTTTTTAACTGGTGCCTCCTCTAAAAGCTTCTTTCTATGAGATGCCGCATCTGACTCATTTTCTTCAGTGTGCAATACTTTTCCTTTCAATTTCCTTTCTGTACCAGCTTTACTGTTTTCTGTATCCACAACTACGTTGCTATGATTGCATTCTGCAACTGATTTGACAGTATCGACAAATTCTATCTTTCCGTCCTCCCATATCTCCTCAGGCATAGTGGCGTTCAGAGAGCACCCTAATTATTTACATTTTTCCTCTACAGACAAAATTTTGTTTTTAATATCTATACACTCCATCAGTAATGAATCTCTGGATTTGACATCTGATGGGTCAACTCTTGCAAGAACAGACATCCACACTTGCACCAAAGGCAAATGCCTTGTTGAAAGCAATTTGTAAAATTCCCTGACCACATTAAACACAGCCTTGTTTTCAACACTCTCATACATCCTTTCTCCCTCCTTAAGTGCTTCATTACGTAAATGCAACAATGCCACAGATCTAGTTTCCATAACAAATTCATCGTCTGATTCACAACTAGCAAAATCAAAGTTACTTTCCTTCTCATGCACAATCTCCAAAGATTCCTCCAACTCATTAATCGTCATCTCAATCTCACTCTTAATTGAAGGGAAATTCTCCACAAGCGCCTCAAACTTCTTCAGTAAAATCCCCTTGACCTAGCATCCCTTTCTCGCTGCTCCTGATCCAACCTAGCCGCCATTTCCAACCGATTCGGGAATTGAAATTTGCGAACATTTTTACGAAACTCAACACCTGACCTAATTTGCGGATAGTGAATTCCAAACGTATTGTTCCATTTCTCTAAACACTCAATCGCCTTCGACCTAAGGCGTGACTCCAGAGGCCGAAGTTGCTTGTTCCTCCTAAACCCGATATTCAAACTCAAAAACTCAACCAAATTGACAACAATTAGAGACCGAAATAAGTTCAATCTCATGAAAAGCTCGTCCACAACAAGAAGCGCAAAATAACGAATCTGCCCAAATAACAAAAAAATAAACACAAACCAATTCCAAAAGAATCAATCACATATACCATACAATTATCACCAAATTACTCAATACCTACAACAAATTATATCAAAAAATTGCAACGAGAGGAAAAATGTATGAACTTGTCAGTGGGACTTCTTCATGTTATCCATTAGGGTTTCGGCGACGAGGGGGACTTCCGAGTCTGTAGCGGACATGATGGCTTTGAGCAATCGAGGGTTTTCCGGCGGTCGAGTTTGTCGCCTTCTCGATCAACGACCGGTCTCGGACGCCGCCACCCCCACCGACGCCGCCAGCGCCGTTGTTGGCCATCTTCTTCGCCGGCTCCCGGGAAACGACGTGCCAACCTACGTCAAAAGTCACGAGAGAGCAGATTTGACATTATTAAAAAATAGAGGGTTATTTTTGGACACTCCCGGACATTAAAAAAATCTAAAAATTATTATTATTATTATTATTATTATTTATAGTCGGTTAAATAAATTTATAAGTATTCAGTTTACTACATTTTTGATATTCTATTTTTCAGCTATATGGGAATGAGGTTTGGGTTAAAGAGATTGATATGAAGACAGCTCTTGCATTAAAAAAAGGGAAAAGAAATCTCAAATTATTTTTTTATAATTTATTTATTTATTTTTAAAAGTACAAAAATTAGAAAAAATACTACCAGCAATTACATTTTCTATAGATTTTCTCGATAAATTCTTAATTTTTTCGTATTGTGATAATGAAGTAGTACTTAGGGAGTGGAGTGAATTAAATACCATGTTAATTTGTTTCAAACAAATCAAACACCCTAATTAATAACGCTCACAAAAGTTATAGATTATACCTTTAAATAAGAAAAAAAACCAGGGTAGATTTTGGGATGTATTCCTAACAACACCACAACACAACACACAAAGTCACAGCCACGGGAGCAATGTAAGAGGTGCATTCGCGGTTGTTGAAAAGAGGCGTGTGCAAAAATTTTCCAACCTCAGTCCAAGTCCCACAACCGCCAAAAAAAACACGGAAGATAAAAGGCGCGCGATTGCAAGAGTTGCGAATTTCGCGCCGATTCCTTCGGAAGAATAGATGAACCCCGAAGTTCGTCAGTGGCAGGCGCTCTTCCTCCTCCTCCCCCTCTGTATCCATGGATGCTCCTCTCGGCGATTTTGAAATGGTTTGTCTCCTGCTCTTGCTTCGCCCGGCCATGCTGTTCTGCATTTTTGTGGGAAATAAATATCTGTCTTGCTTGTTGCTTCTGATTCGAATGTTCATTTTTTTGGGTTTTTTTGGGGCGAGAAAGCTGCTAAGTTGTGTTTTTTTGCCCCTTTTTTTGGATTGGATGCGTGAATTTGTGAGGTTTTGTGATAGTTTGCGGACTAGATGGGCTGAAATGGAGCATGCCTTCTCCGTTGTGTGAATTGATAGCGTTTGATGTTTTATGGAACCTTGCCGAATGGGATTGTTGGGGCATGTTTAACTGTTTGGTGATAATGTAGAAACCACAATGAAATGCTACTTTGGGAATTAGGATGGTATAATTTTTGTTTACTTTTTTTTGGGGGGGGGGTGGGGGGTAAATTTTGCACAACAAATAGTTGTCATGATTTGAAGACCAAAAATAGCATCGATGATGGCCACTCGATAGGATACAGGAATGTACGGGCTAAGCTTTGAAATGATTTAAATAGGATTCATAATGTCCCCAACCCTAATTTGGAATAAGGAGGGAGAAGAAGTATTTTGTGTAAATTAAACGCAATAACGTTGTTCCCAATTTTATTACTCATTTGTTTTTGTTTTCCGACGAGTATTTTTAGCAAGACTAATTAATCCAACTTCATAGTTTATTGATTCATGCAATATGAGCTAGAAACTTGCTTTTCTTCATGCAACATTCTCATCAATTGGGTTACTCAACGTGTCACTGACTCTGAAACTGTCTGCAAACTCAAATGATCATCAGATTCAATAGTTGGGGTGAACTATGGGCGGTTGGGGCCCAATTTGCCAACCTATGAAGTGGCCGTCAAACTGATCACCGCATTGAAGATAAGTAATGTGAAGCTTTTTGACATGCATTCATCTGCACTTAAACGCTTTTGCTAATACAAACATCTCTCTCTCGGTTTTCATTCCTAATGGGGAGGTCTCTTCCTTGGCATCTGATTCTTCAAAAGATCACGATATGATTAGACAAAATATCCTCCCCTTCTATCCTAGAACTAAAATCCCTTCTATCTCAGTTGGTACTGAGTTCTCTATGCTTCCAGAGTTTGGCTCGACTCCGCCTCCGGCTATGAAAGCTGTTTACAATTCTTTACTTAAGTTTAAGTTGCATAGGCGAATCCAAGTTTCAACTCCTCAATCACTGGCTATTTTAGCCATTCTTTTTCCACCATCCAAAGCTGTTTTACAAGAGTCAATTGCAGAACCAGTTCTGCGTCCCATCTTAGAATTTCTTGATCAGACAAACTCTTCTTTCATGGTTAATCTTTACCCTTGACCTTCAAAGAGACTCCATTTATACTCATGAATTTTCCCACTTTCACTGCACATCCAAGGGTTTTCAACTTCACAGACGAGTACAGTGGCCTTGTTTACACGAAATTTTTTGATATGCTAGTCGATGCTCTCAGTTCTGCTGCTGCTTCATTGGGGTTTCACAATTTACCACTAGTTGTGACTGAACTGGCTGGCCCTCAGAAGGAAGCCCGGATGATGCAGCTGCTTCAATACAAAATGCAGCCATTTTTAATGAGAGGCTTGTGGAACACATCACCAAATCTCCCACAAAAGGGACCCCTCGAAAGAACGATGTTCGTGTTCCAACCCTCATATTCTCTTTTTGATGAAGATCTGAAACCGGGTGCTCCCACGGTAAGCACTGGGGACTGTTCTACGCAAATGGCACAATGAAATACAATCTCACGGTATCAAGCAAGCACAAGGGAAGGATTATAAAGAAATATCCGCCAAAACAATTGCCACATGCTTCAATGATTGGTAAGTTCGTTGTGTTCTACGCCTGAATTTCGTCAACGCATAATAGTGATTCATAATTTGCAGTTTTGATTTTCATCATATGATGGTAGTAGATTAATAAGTTTTAGTAGCAATTCAACTTTGCCCCTCCATCACTCAAACCAAAACAACAATTTCTATTTAGAATTTCCGGGTATTTTGCCCTTTGGACCATGGTTATGCTCGAAACTGAGAGGAATGAACGCTTTTGTCGGGAAAAGTACAAATATGGTCATATAAAAGCTATCTCAGAATGCAATCATCAATGCATTTTATAGTAACTCTTAAGTTTATTGGTCTTGTGACTTCTGTAGCTGGTCGAGATGCTGCCCAAGCAAGTGCAACAACAAGAGCAAGAGCAACTTTTTGGTGGACAATTCTTTGGACTTTACTGAACGGAGATGCTTCCAGCATATGCATTAGTTTCCAGATTTCTGCCTGGAAGTAGTTTGAAGATAATCTTCTGCTGATGCTGTTGGCCATAACGATGGCCTGATTCATGTGCCTTTGCTGCAATTCTGATTCTAAGCATTGTCTATAGAGTTAGTTGAAAATATTTCCTGTCTATTCTTAGCATTTAAGCCGCATTGATCAGTGTAGTTGTTTTGATGGGCAAATGGCGATAACCAATTTGAATATTATTGCTCACCCGATTTTCGTTGGAGTGCCATTTCGGATGTATTATGTAACCATGTTGGCTGTTGAAATGCGCATTTACCGAACATACATAATACTTTAGTTCAAAATGAGTGGCCAGTTGAATATCTTACAACTATTAAATTTTTGTTAAATTACTTAGCAAAATAAATAAAAAAGAAAAAATGATTAACAAGTCAAAAGAGAAAGACAACTCAAAGTTTGCTCGTATTTTTTATTCATCAAGTATTCTTTACAGGATACATGTTTAAAAAATTACAACCGATCAAATGAAATGGGAAGGTTAATTAAAAGATAAATTATAATTAGTTACAAATTAATAAGTAGCTTTTGAATATCTAACATACGCATGGTCAAAACATATACCTAAAAATGCACTGCATCACTTATATTATGAAATGTTAAATTTAATAATAATCTCATCTACTTAAGAGGTCAACATAACTCATAAATTAGTGACGTTGACAATATTTTTAAAATTTATAAATAAATTAGCAATGATAAAAAAAGGTTAACATAAATATAAGGCACGTAAATCTTACAATGCAAGCTCGTGGTAACATGATATCTATTAACAAAAATAAAAATAAAAACAGAAAATGAAAAAATAAAATTGTGTCTAATTGGCGGGTTAAGTAGGATGTAAGACTTAGTTTAAAAGTAATAACTCTAATTAGAACATAATTTAAGTTGACGCAAAGTCTCTAATGAGAACAATTTTATTTTGATGCAACCGTAAACGTTTATTTGGTAGGCATAATTAAACAGTAATTCACTCCAAACCGGTTAGTCTAATCCTAATTACTAGTAGCTACCTTCGTTTCTCTACTGCAAATCCTAAACGTACGAGTAGAGGATCTAACCCAACAATCTCTTCGATAAGGCCGGAAGCGACGTACGCCGCCGCCGAGGACACCGCTTCCGACGGCGGCGATGGAGGAGGAGACGAAGAAGAAGATCGAGGAGCGGTGCTGGCCATCCTCGACGCTGCTGACATGGAGGAGATGACGGAGTTCAAGGTCCGCTCCATGGCCGCCGACCAACTCGGCTTCGATCTCTCCTCCCCCGACCACAAGCGCTTCGTCCGCCGCGTCGTTGAGCCTTCCTCCTCTCCAAACAGTCCCACCCCCATACCGACGCCCCCGCTGCTGGTTCAGGCGACGACGACGACGAAGGGGATCTCTTCATTTGCAGGGTTTGTGATATTCGAATAGCGATTTGTGCTTGTTGTCTGAGGTTAAAGTTGTCTGCTTTGTGTTTTTGAATATTTGATTGCTCAGTTGGGGCAGATATAGGTGGCTGTCTCTAAGTGGGAATGTGTGAAAACCTAAAAATAGTATTGACTTGTGTGGACTTGTTAGATTGGAGAAATTTTCCCAAAATGTTATAATTCATCAAAAAAAATGTTATTTGGATCGGAAATATGTGTGAGAGTAGCAAAGTTGGTGTCGTTTTTGTTGATTGAAATGCGTATAAATGTAGCTATGAGTGGCAATGACATTGATTATTAGTATTATTTTTTGGTTTATGTTCTGCTTCTGCCAAATAAGAGGAGGGTTACAATTCAGGACTTTAGGGGGAAGAACTTAGTCTCCATAAGAGAGTACTCTGAACGAGATGGGAAGCTGTTAGGGTTACTAATTGAGCGAGCCAGCTCGTGAATATTTAGCGTTCGGCTTGGCTTGACTCGACTCGAAACTCGACATTTAAATGCTCGACTCGAACTCGAATTTTACGAGCCGAGCTTGAGCAACGTCGTGTTCGACTCGACTCGACTCGGTTATAACTCGAATTCGATTCAAACTTGACTCGTAGCTTAACTTGAACTCGACTCGATAAAATAATATAATAATATCATATTTATATTATATTATATATATATATATGTAATATAATAACAAAAAGCAAGATAGTTGAGATGGTAAGTATTCATGGGTTCAAACCATCTTGGTCTCATTTTTTTTTAAAGTGAGGTATTTTTGACTTTTAATCTAGCTGGTTTCGAATTAACGAACGAGCTCACAAAAATTAAACAGTTTAAGTATATTCGAGCATTTAATCTCGAGTCGAATTCGAACGAGTTTCGAACTATTCGAGCTGAGTTCGAACACATATTGAGCTCGGCTCGCTCGCTCAATTAGCACCCCTAGAAGTAGCTGCCTTCGGCAAAGGGTAATTAGAAAATGTGGGTCATTGGCGGATCTTGTTTTTTTGTTCTGGTGTGCAAATGGAACTGGTGGAATTTCCTGTTATTTTAAGGAGATTAAGATGACCATTACTTTGCTAAATTGTGTCTCAACACATTTCCTTAGTTGGGTGTTTGGATGTTTCCTTGGCGTTCCCCCAATTTGTGGAAGTTCATGTTCTGCTTTCTATCTAGTTGATAAAGTATCTCGTTGTCAAATTGTGTTGTTGTCACGAGGTCATTCAGTTGTTAAGCATGCTTTATATGTTTTGAAACCGGTGTTTTCCCATGTTATACTTTTTCGTGCTCTCTTTAATTAGAATAAAAGCAACAAACTACGAATTTTTTTAGTTTTTTTTATTTTTTAAATTTTAAGTTCAACATTTTCCACAAGATCTATCAATGCCGTGTGTCACGGGCCGCTCTCTATGGGACAAAATTTTTCGCCCCAACAGCAAACCGCGCGGCATGTTTCGCTCCCGAAACACCAGCCTCCCTTCAAAGTACGCAATAGAAACCCCACTACACGTGTAGCGGGACGATCTCTACAAGAGACCCGAAGCCACTCCCCTGAGTTCCTGCAACTCACGATGCACGCCGAACACGAATACCGGCACCCAAATTGCCCAGTGCACGATATCGTTCGGTACCGATAGACAATTCTCAAAACATCCACAATAGCAAACCAAGCAAGTAGTATGAAGCGACTCTGATCGATCACCCAATATCGATCCTTGACACCAATCCCCTGATCGGTATCGCAGCAAGTTCCCGGAATCAAAGAACGCCGCTAGTACCCAAAATCAGACGCCAACACCACAATTACGGAACCCCTGTTCCAACCTTGAATTAAACACAAAACAAGGATACAGCAATCACCCCTATGATAGCTTACACCATGGACATGCAAACCCCACGGTGTTCAACTCTTCCCCTGAAGAGTAGCGAGAACTAGAGCACCCACACTCACATTCGTCCTCACAAATCACAACCCCGAGCAGCCACCCACGACCTAGCCCGTTTACATGCAAAACCCTCAACCAAGTAATGCAAACTAGGTTATGAGAAGAACCACGTCGTACCTCCAATCACAGCACCACGACCAGCAACCCTATGCCGTCGAACTCGTGAAGAATCAACTCCCGGAATTGATCTGCAGCACTCCACGAACTTGGCTTGATGAGGTTTCTTTCTTCTCCACAAGAAAGAGCAGACGTTCCACCAAGACCCTTCTCAGCAATTCTTCCTTTTTCTTTCTCACGTTGGCTTCCTCCTTATATAGGAGTCTCCACGTTGCTGCTTCCTTCCAAGATAAACTACAATCTGAGCATAATCTTTTCCCAAAAGATTATCTCCAAGATCTCCCACGAACCTGGACTCCCTCGACGTCTCAATTCGATCCAGCCCTGGGCGTGCTTATCTCCAATTCAGTTGCAATCTTATCTCCAAGATTCCGATCAAGATCCATCTCTATCTCTATCGGCAAACAAAGTCCAGCGCTGGTAGTTAGTTACAACCACCACACGTCCAACCCCCTGGCTCGACCCAAGTCTTCGGCTCGACCAACCAGCAACCTCGTGCACGTCCCAGACGCACCACCGATAACCCCTGCTACCGATAAGCCTCCAGTACCGATCAACTTCCATTCATCGATCATGCTGGTGCAGCCAGACCCATCGCTACCGATCACGTGCTCGCTCACGGCTCGTGTGTGCTCGTTAGCCAACTCTCGATCACGCTCGGTCATGGCTCGATCAAAACCCCGCTAGCGCCCCACGCTCGCGCACGCTGCACCGATGTCTCGGCAGCGCTCGATCACGCCAACGCCTCGCTCGCGCCAATGCTCGAGCACGCTGCACCGATGTCTCGGCAGCGCTCGAACATCCTCGTTCAACCGGCACGCTATTGATCGCACCCCAGCATCGAACCAGCGCACACCCGGCACTCCGTGATCCGCACGCAGCGATCAACCTCGAGTCCTCGCGCTCGGTTCTCGGCACCAATGCTCGATCATGATACGACGCCCAAGTGCTCGGTCACCAGCACTTGTCTCGATCATCTTGAGGTTTATTTGGTCTCCGACCTGACTCATGCTCGGCACTTCGTTACCTGCAACTGCAACACCGTGTTAGCCTCAACCAGTTGTTTCACCACTCGAATAGCCCCGTGCTACTCGTGTCGGACCCGGCATGCATGGGAACAACTGCCCAATCCCGCACACCCGGCACGTCCTTAGACTAAGGCTGTAACACCGTGCATGATTTGTACGAATATGTGATCCTTTTACTAGAGCTTCTATTTGGATTGTTTTTTCTTATTGTCCTTGCTTGTCAAGTGGAATAACTAGATATTTTATGACAAGTATGCAAATATTCTGTATTGATTTCTGTCCGGCCTGTTAACGCTGATATTCTTCTTCGTTTAATAAAGGTTATGAAGCCCCAGGTACTCGTCACTCAGTGTTCTTTGTATATCATTTAGTTTCAGTCAATTCATTTAGCATATGTATTTTCTACTTCCATTATTCAACTTTTTCATAACTCCGAATAAGTGCTTGTGTGGTTACCCTAGGAATAAGCTTGACGGCAGAACAATGGGAAGCATTCAGCAAAGCTGTCCCAGCGATAGACAATCAAATGCTATCAGTACCATTGTACCATGGGGTTGAATATGTGTGAAGAACGATTTTTTTGAGCGTCGAGTATTATGAAGAATGAATTGGTTGCGTGATTATGTGCTTTGTATTTACTGCTTTGCTCTTTCAACAAACAAATAGTTTTTTCAGAACATGGTGATCATTGTTAAACATGTAGAAGGAAAGAATCTGGCAACCTGAGCGTAAAAATTTCTCACACCAGATCCTTCTTTGCTGATACTGCCGATACTAACGAGGCAACTATTTACTATGGATTGCAACAAAGCATGGTTGCAAATATTGGTCGATTCCGAGTGGAATCGGCCATAAAGATTCCGCTTCAAAAAAAAGTATGCAAATCGGTCATGGTAAAAATCGATCCATGAATTGGTCAATTTAAATTGGTTTTGGCCGAGTTAATCTCGTTCGGGATGGTGGTGAGGTTGGATGGGGCGGCGGCGAGGGTGTCGACTAGGGTGGGTGATGATGTGGTGGGTAGCGACGGTGGGGGGGCCACGAGTGTGGGGCAGGGGTGCAAAGGGAGATGGGGTGGGGGCCAATTCTTATGTCCTATTAATTTTTACTAATCACCGGATTAAATCTCTTTGAGGGAATTCTTATGTTCAAGTGATTAGTAGATGTCAATTTACTTATAAAATATTTTTAATAGTAGACATCTATAGATAAATGGCTTCTTATGCACATTAAAGTATAATCATGCAAATTTGGCCACTTTGGTGACTAACAAATTTAATTATCATAAGTAATCAATAATATGCATAATAACATTAAAATAAAATATCATGTGGAAGCATGATTATAATTTTATTGAGTTAATTGGGAAAAGCATCATTAATGGGTCATAGGGTACGTTAATAGTCCAACAATAATAAACCCTTAATTTATTTACAATAAATTACTTGAGTGGCTAATATTTTATGCCAAAACATTTAATAAATGGGTGTAAACTTAAAATTGGATAAGTGATCCTTAATTATCCAAAACACATGATGCAAACGAATTAAACGTTAAATGGGTTATAATATACGTGCTATAATTTAAACCCATTGTCTGAATAAAGCCCATAAGAAGCCCAAAATTAATGGGTCTTCAGAGAATGAATTGGGCCTACTTATTAAAGTTCTTAATTTGGACTTTAATTGACATATCCATGTAGGGTTGCTAATTGAGCGAGCCAGCTCGTGAGCATTTAGCGTTCGGCTCGGCTTGACTCGACTCGAAACTCGACATTTAAATGCTCGACTCGAACTCTCGAATCTTACGAGCCGAGCTTGAGCAAGGTTGTGTTCAACTCGACTCGACTCGGTTGTAACTCGAACTCGACTCGTAGTTCGACTCGAACTCGACTCGTAGTTCGACTCGAACTCGACTCGATAAAATAATATAATAATATAGTCTTTATATTATAATATATATATATATATATATATAAATATAATAACAAAGAAGCAAGATAGGTGAGATGGTAAGTATTCACCTTGATGACTTCAAGGTTGTGGGTTCAAACCACATTGGCCTCACTTTTTTTTTAAGTGAGGTACTTTTGACTTTTAGACTTTTAATCGAGCTGGTTTCGAGCTTGCGAACGAGCTGGCGAACGAGCTCACAAAAATAAACAGTTTAAGTATATTCGAGCTCGAGTCGAGCTTGAACACATAAAGATATTCGAGTCGAACTCGAGCATGTATGTTCAAAACTCGTTCGATCTCGAGTCGAGTTCGAACGAGTTTCGAACTATTCGAGCCGAGTTCGAACACATGTTGAGCTCGGCTCGCTCGCTTAATTAGCACCCCTATATCCATGTATTAATGACTAGCATACTAGGCCCGTCAATTATTTGCCTTTCAATTACGTGGGCTTTAGAAGATCTGGCCCATAAGAAACATTAACAAACAATTCTGGCTCATGTGATTACAAGTTGATATCAAATATCCCACAACATTTGGAAAACGAAGCCCAAATAGTAAGAACCCATGAAAAGCCCAAATAAGTTGCGACCTTTCGGCTTTCTTCTTCGAATGCTTTGCACTGTTGCACCAATAGGCAGCGTGCCGATCCAATTTTGGGGCCGAATCGGTCGTCCAATCACTCGGCCGATTTACCCCGATTTCGACCAATTTAAATCTGATTCTGAATTGGGGTAAATCGGGAAGAATCAGTTTTTGGGTAAATGACTAAAATACCCTAGGTATGATATTTATTAAATAGGTATGATATTTATTAAATTATTTAAGCATGAGTAAAATTAAAATTTTGATTTTAAAAACCTAAACTTACATCGTCTCCCCCCTCCACCGCAACGCTTTTCGCCTCCGACCTCATGTCCGATCGGGCTTCCGACTTCGCCTCCGCCCTCGCAACCTCGCCTCCGATGGGTGGCCGGGCGACGGCGCTGTAGACACTAACCTCGCCGCCAATGGGGCAGGGCAGAGGTGCAAGAGGGGCGGACGGGGCAGGGGTGGTGGTGGCGAGGGTGACGCCAGCGGGGTAGGCGGGCAGGGCGCCAGCACCGGCGGTGGGGGTAAAGAGCAGGGGTGGCATTCTCGTAATTAAAAATTGATTCGATTCTAACTCGAGTAAAAAATAATAATTAATTCCAAATAATTAAAAAAATCTTAAAAAATATTTAAAAATATCATAAACTATAATACACACAATAATATCAAAATAACATCAATACCTAATTTTTATATATTTATATTATGAATTATCAAATTATTATATATGACCGATTAAACTAATTTGGACCGATTCAACTGAACCGATTACTGTCCGATTTAGACCGATTTCGATTCTGATTCCGATTCCCTCAAAAACCGATTCTGATTTATGCAACCATGATGCTTCGTTCGGCAGCACTTACAATAATTGCGTCACACTGATTCACTGATTTGGAGAAGAAAATTTTTTTCCATCACTAAGTAAGGGTTGTTCAAAGTTCAATTAAATTCGATTTAACTTGATACTTGACTAAACAACTCGACTTGAATTTTAACTTAATAGTAAATGAGCTAGGCCTGAGCTTGTACCTGCACTATTCGGCTCAACTCGAAGTTTAATACTTTAAATAATAAATAAAAAATTTGAATATATTTATTTTAAATTTGTTTATATAAATATAATCAAATTATAAAATATTATTATATATATTTGTTTGTGGAATTGCCGCACCTGTGAATTGCAACTTTTAGTTGGGTTAGAATGAGTGGGTTCGGTGGAACCAAAGACAACTTTGTGTCTTGATTTGACTCTTTCTTGTTTTCAAACCTTAAAAATAACCTCACCATTGTGTTCGAAGCGTCTAAAAATGGTGGGGTAGTGAGTTTTGTTTCAATCCAAAGTCGGAAAAGCCTTCGAATTATTTTCGGAGTGATAATTGACTGAACCAGATCGCTTTAGGTTGGTTCATAACAAATAAAAGTTGGACTGGGCCGGGTGGCACACGCGGTCGTGATTTTCTCTCTATGTGCTCCGGTCTGTGGTTGGTGCATGGTATGCCAGTTCTAATCCGGGTCGGGTTGCAGACGGGATCTACCTTCACGGTCAGTTCACTAGATAGCTCTTCATGGTCATGGACGAGTAGGCTGGCAGACACAATCAACGATAAATGGGCTTGACGAACCCACTTAGGCGGGTGGTGCGGCAGCAACTTTGGTGGCTCCAATGACGGTGTTTCCCGCAGTTGAGGTTGGCGGCAAGCCCTAGATCGGTGGATCTAGGATTGATGAAGTTTTTGGTGATGATACCTTGGCCGGAAGTGGTTGTGGACGGCATCAGCAAGCCCGAAAAGTTTTGGCAGAACTAATCTCGATCGTGTCTTTGTCATCATTTTTGGAGACAATAGAAGCCTTCTTCGGTGGGAGTCGATTTGGATTTGTAGCCAGTGACAAGGGAGATCAATTGGAGGTGACAGAGGTGGCTTCTTGTTCTGAGGTGGCTCTGGTTGGTCGGATGGAGGTCGGGAAGATGGTTGAACACTGCTATTGTACTTTTCTGGCAGGCCTTTTTTTGGGGGGGGGGAGGGAGGTTTCGGTGACTGGTGGCTCTTCTGGCAGCAAATCTCAACTGGGGTTTGTTGATGGTGTTGAGGAGAGTCTGATGGCAGTGTCAGTCTAGTCGTCGGCGACCTGGCCTGGCCGGACGAGAGTTTGCAATTTGATAGCTTTCTATTCTTTAATTGCTCTGATCATCAACTTCCTTTCAAACTTTTGGCGACGACACCGTATAACTCTTATGGGACTCCACCCAGATCCGAAGATTGCTTCGTCAGCTTCACGTTGGACAAAAAGGTTGGGTTGTGAATGGCCAGAGTTGGTTGGAAAACAGTTGCAAAATCAGCTCTCCGTGGCAATTTTAAACCCCTGTTTTCTCTGTTTTTCCATTCCCGATCAGCCATTTCTTGATTTTTCCCGACGATGGTGGGACTCAACCAAGAATTGAAGATTACTTCGTTGGATTCACTTTGGCAGTAAGGTTGGGTTGTGAACGTATGGCGTTAGTTAGAAAATAACCATGAAATCAGCTCTCCGTGGCAGTTTTTTGATTCAAACTTCTCTATTTTTGCCTGCCAAAAGAAAAAACTCGCCTTTCGAGTAGATCTGTTGCAGCAAAGAGGTGATGAACAACTTGACTCCAAGATAATTTCTAATGGTGATGATGATTAACAAGCGGAGCCCGTGGGTAGATTATAGTCTCTACAATTCCTCAAAAGCTCTCTAGAAAGTGGGCGACCAGCAGGGAAGGTGGTTATTCTTTCCTTGGTGGGGGTAGTAACAATGGGTTGGGGGGTCGCCGAAAAGGTTTTTCGGTAAGGGGCTCCTTCTCTTCCTTTTTCCTTTTCTTGCTTCTTTGTTCTGTTCTTCTTCTCTCTTTTTTTCATTCAACGTATGAGCCCCAAGTCTCCTTCACCATTTGGGTGTTTATAGATGTTCGGTGGAATTTCTCAGTTCCACAATTTGGGGCCTCAAGTCAGACCTTCTCAACCTCCTATCCTCATCTCTTGGTTGGTTCCATATTTGATGGCCTGAATTTTCTCCGCCTCTTAGTTAACTTGCCATTCCTTCTTGCTTGCACAAACTTCTTCAAATAACATGGCTATCTTCTAGCTGGTCCCAGTGGAGTTGCCAAAATATGTTCGAGTTCATCCCCTTCCGAGACATTGTGTGGTAACTGACCATCATTTTGATCTTGAGGAGTGACTTCTTGAGTCGACAACTGTGGTCTCTAAATCTATATTTATTTCCTTCTAATTTGTAGATTTGGGTGACAATGGGGGTATGATAAATTCGTCTCTACTTCATTTGTGACTTCTTCTTTTATGGCATCAAGTTTCTTCGGCGACAAGCTTGCATTGTGTCTTCTTTTCCTTCCATGGTATGAAGGTGATCTTATTCCTTTTCGATGCCTCATACTATTTGTTGAACTTTTTGCTGCTTCTCTTTCAACACTTTTAGCAGTAGTGAATTTGATTGAAGCCCCCAACATCTTGTCCAATGTCTAGTTGGGTGGCAATCTTGATGTTTTCGATAGCACAAATAGGTGAATGCAACTAGCTGATCCATGACTTGTGTTGAAATCTTCTTGCTCTTCGAGTATATTTGTCAAGTCTTCATTGTTGGTGATTGCAATAAAGTACTTCAAACTTTCACCTGGTAACTGACACTTGATTATGAAAGGGTTGCTGATAGAAATTTACTCCCGATTGGGGTTACAAAATTTGAATAAGAACAATCATGACTCACTGTAACAAGTTGTGTGTTGCCTCCAATATAATGTTGCTTCCTTCCTTGGATCACTATCTTGCCGTCAAAGCCACACATTAGAGAAATCTTATTTTTCCATGTTGCATTGAATTCTTCGACTTGACTTCCTTTTGAGTTGAAGTTGTTTGGACAACAAGTTAGTCTTCCATCTTTTCTTTATCAAACTCCTTTTCTTTGCAAAGTCTCGCGTTTTGATTAGCTTGAACTTCAAACTTTTGCGTCCGTGCAGATGTAGGGAATCCTTTTTTCACTTATTCAGTGGACACAGGTGACACTTCCATGTTTTTGATTTTAATCATTTGGACATCCATTTCCTCTCCTTGTTTCTCTATTCCTTTATGAGACTTCATCGGTGAAGATAAGTGGATCACTATCATCACATTAGCACTTAGTGTTTTGTATTTGAACTCGCCTTTGTCAAGCAACTCTTGGATCTTCTCCATCACGTCTCAACATTTCACTGTCGGATGACCTAACTCTGGTGAAATCGACAAAATTTTTCTTTTTCTCATCTTTTGGTTTCTATAGATTTTTCGGAGTCCATAGTGTGATTTTTCCTTTGCTCTTCAACATGTCAAACCATCTCTTAGTATCTTTAGTGTTGAAGGTGTAATCTTTAATATTCCTCCATTTATGTCGTTGTCGAGACTCTCAAGGTGCATCTCATGATCCATGTGACTAAGCTTGGCCACTGCATTGTTTGAAGCTCCTTCATTCTTCGTTGAAGCCGAAATTCTATTGAGTTCCTCATATATCAACACTCTTTTAATGAGTTCTTCAAAAATATTACATCGTGGACCACTTAGGAACCATGCAACTGATCCAACATTCATTGTACATATCTTCACAAGTTCTTTGATGTTAGGAGTCTCTTTTATTTGTGATGATAAATTTCTAAATCTTTTCACATATGCAACAAATTCTTCACCTGACTCTCTTCGACATTGCCTTAAGTACTCAATCTTTATTGGGAGCTCTATTGACTGAAAATGGGCTGTGAACTGCTCGACAAGTTCCTCCCATGAATTGTTTGAGCCGGGTGGGCAGTTGTTGAACCATCTTAGTGCATTGCCGTTAAGAGATGCTGGAAATTGTTTTAACTTTAGCTTTTCATTTGTCGAGAACACTCCGCACTCTATCTCGAAGATTGTGATATAATCTCCAGGGTTGCCGTCTTCATCAAACTTAGTGAAGGTTGGATGCTTGCACTTCTCAGGCAAAACTTCTTAGTAGATAAATGCAGTGATAAATGTGGCTTGTACATCCATTTCAGCTTTCCACTGTTTATAAAAAGTCTGATATTGGCACTATTGGCATGGTTGATAGTTGGGCTCGTGGCTGACTTGTTGGCATTGTTGGGGGCGTCGTGGTAGCGATTAATGGAGGGAACACCATGGAAAATGGTTGTTGGGAGCATGTAGGTTCGTACCATTGGTATGGGTATGGTGACTGATAGTACAATGGTTGTGGAAGCCATGCAGAGTGAGGAAGCGAAAAGGCTCGCTCCTACTTGGTTGTCGTCGTTGGTTGTGTTGTGCCCAAATCTGTTCGGACCATGAAGTTGATGTTGTAGATGTTTGGTGGATGAACTCAGTACTTGAAATCAAAGACAAATTATTGATTTTGTGAGGGATGTTGGCCTGATCCCTCAATACTGTGGTAGTTGTTTCTATAATTGGAGGTGAGGTTGATACAATTGGATTTGCAAAGGTTGAAGACATTTGTGTGGCCTCTAAGGGTTGGTCCACTGTTGGACATTACGTGGGATGGTCGTCTTCTTTTATCGACAAGCTCTCAATTGTAGCACTAGCTCGTTGCATTTGGGCGAGCACTTGTTGCATTATATCCTTTATTTGTTGCATCTACTCTTCACTTCGATGGAATCTTTCTTCAATTGTTTGATTCGGTACTTGTCTTCCACTTTGTTGATTTGTTGTCTCTTCATTGCTTCTTATACTTAGGTCTTCTCGTTTTAGTATGATTCTGCTTGGAGTAATTCCTTTTCCATTTTTTTCATTCAATGCCCCTTTAAGCTTTTGGATTCTTTCGCACATATTTCCCGCTATGTGCTGGCTTGCTTCCATGTTTATTTCAAATGGACTTTACCCCCCTTCAGGTGATATGGATGGATCATCTTTACTAACAATCCATTGTCGCACACATTCCTTGCTTGCACAAATTTCTTCAAACAACACTGCTTTCACAGGAGTCGCCAAAATAATATAATATCAAATTAAATAAATTAATGCATAATTAAATTATCTTTTATGCATAATTATGTTAAATTTGAGATATTTTAATTAAAAATTAAATTTTAGTATAAATTATATAAAAAAATAATATCAATATAGACGAATTAAATTAGCTCGAACTCAACTCGACTCGAATACTTTTAACTCAACTCGAACTTGGAATCAAACAAGCCGAACTTAAGCCGAGCAAAACTCCGCTCGACTCTCCCAACGAACACCCCTAATCACAAGTATCTAATATCACTCCCATAATGTGAACCAAACAATAAATAAGTGATGGATTTAATGTGCCATAGTTGATTTATGCACGAAGTCCAATTATCAAAATACATACAACGATCCAGCCAATTATTCATGATCATCTTCTTCGGCAACAAACAGCGAATAGGGGACAGCCATAATCACCCATTTGATGGTTCTGAACATCAAAATAACCATCATGGTGCTAGATTGAAACATGCTACTAGAAAAACTGATCTCCATCCATGTACAAGAAAACCAATGTCGCGGGAGAGAAACACAGACTTGGTCGGTCAAAACCAACAAAAACAACATGATAACACAGCCCGGGTCATGGCCAAAATGGATCTGCAAAATTAACAATACAAAACCGGTATGAAACTGAAAAAAATTTCACTTGAAGAAAATTTTTACAGAAGAAAAATTTTACAAATGATTCTGCATAGATACCAATTGTTGGGAGAAAATTTCAACTTATATGAAAACTGTTAATATGTGTAATTGTATGAATGATATGTAGTCGATTGTCACACTCGGAATACTAAAGAAACCTCGGAATATTAATAGAGGTGGCTCTTAGTTGTTCCATGGAGATTGAAGGGTCTCAAAGCTTCTCTATAAATTGAGCTTCATTTGTCTCATTTTTAAAAAAAGACAAGCAAAAGAAAAGACAAGAAAAAAAGAGATAGAGAGAGATGTATAGATAAAAGAAGAGGGAAAAATATTCATGAGTTTATCTTTTACGGAGTATTGAGAGAGAGTGAAATTTTGTAATCTCGATAGTATAGGGTGTGTGAGTAATCTTCTTGTACATCTCTATATATATTTGATGACTGTAATCTTTGGTTGAAGTAGTGAATCGTTCGTTGTTGCCCGTGGTTTTTAACTCTCGATTGAAGGATGGTTTTTCACGTTAAATCTCTGTTCTTTTGTCGTTTTGTTTTATCTTATTTCTCAGGTCTTATTTTACCATTACTTTTGTTCGCTATGGTTGATTTCCAATTTTGGGGATTTTTCTCAACAATTGGCGCCGTCTGTGGGAAGAGTGAGTCTCATTCAATCGGATCTTGATTTGAGTGGGAGTCATGGCGGACAGTTCCAAGAATGGGAAAATTGAGAAATTTGATGGAACAAATTATCAATGGTGGAGGATGCAGATTGAGGATCATCTATTCGAGAAGTAGCTACATCAACCGCTTGTAGGTACCAAGCCAGAAGCGATGTCAGTCGAGGAGTGGGCCTTATTGGATAGGCGAGCCTTAGCCATCGTCCGATTGTGTTTAACACAGTCGGTGGCGTTTAATGTCTCCAAACAGACGACCGTCAAAGGGTTGATGGAGGCATTAGCTAGTGTTTATGAGAAGTCATCAGCCTCTAACAGGTTTTTTTGTTGAGGAATATTGTCTCTTAAAAGATGCCCGAAGGTAAATCTATTGCTAATCATTTAAATGATTTCAATAAAATTTGGGCACAACTTGAATTCGTGGAGTTGACTTTTAGTGAAGATATTAAATCTTTAATGTTCATGTGTTCTTTGCCGAAGAGTTGGGATACAGTAATTACATCTATAAGTAATGCATCAAAAGAAAAACTAAACTTTGATGAAGTGCTAGGTGCAATCTTGAATCAGGAGATGATGAAGAGAAGCATGGTAGATAGCACACCGTCCATCTCGGGCATAGCTTTGTTGGCGGACAAAAGCAAGGGCAAAGAAAGAAGAAGAAGTCAAAGTAGAGGTCCTAAGAACTGAGGGCGCTCTAAATCCAAAGGAAAATTCAAGGGTAAGCCTACTTGTTGGTTTTGTGATAAGGAAGGACATTTAAAGAAGGATTGTCCCGAGCAAGTCAAGAATGTAGCTAATGTTGTTGATGGTCATGAAGAGAAATTTTGTTCATTTGCTCATGTTGATTACAACATAGATACATGGTATATTGATTCAGGTGCTTCATTTCATTGTACTTCTCACAAAGAATGGTTTTGTGATTTTGTCAAGAGTGATTGTGGATATGTAACAATTGGCAATGGTCAAAAGTGCAGAATTGAAGGTAAAGGAGTAATTCATTTGAAGATGTATGATGAAGGTAAATTTATTCTCAAGGAGGTCAGGTATATACCTGAATTAAAGAAAAATCTTATATCTGTTAACAAGCTGGACCAAGAGGGCTATAGGATCGCATTCGAAAATAATCAGTGGAAGATTAGCAAAGGAGCATTGGTGGTGATCAAGGGGAAGGCGGTGGGTATACTTTACCCATTGTCTATCAAGGTAGATCAGTTTGTTTCTTTGGCAGCTGAGAAGAATGACATAACAACGTTATGGCATAGAAGGCTTGGTCACTTGAGCGAGAGTGAGATGAGGATCTTACATTCCAAGAAGGTTTTGACAGGTATAATTGATTCTAACTTTGGTTTTTGTGAAGACTGTGTTTTAGGTAAACAGAAACAGGTCAGCTTTACAAAGGGTGGGCGAGAGATGAAATCCAAAAGGTTGGAGTTGGTTTATACGGATGTTTGGGGACCAGCCCATGATATATCTTTTAGAGGTAATCTCTATTTTTTTACCTTCATTGATGATTTTAGTAGGAAGACGTGGATCTACACTATTAAGAAAAAATCAGATGTCTTTAACATTTTCAAGATGTGGAAAGCCCGAGTTGAGAATGACACATGTTTAAGACTGAAATGTCTTCTGTCGGATAATGGTGGAGAATATTGCAATAAGGTGTTTGACTCTTATTGTGAACATCGGGGAATTAGAAGGATCAAGACAGTGCCAAGGACACCACAACAGAATGAGGTGGCAGAGAGAATGAACATGACCATCCTAGAGCGAGCGAGAAGTATGAGGGTTCATGCTGGACTCCCTTTGCATCTTTGGGGTGCCACAGTGGATACAACTATCTACCTAATAAACCAAAGTCCATCAAGCGCCTTAGATGGAAAAATACCGGAAGAGGTATGGTCTAATAAGAAAGTTGACTACTCTTTTCTTAAAGTCTTTGGTTGTATTGCATATACACATGTTGATAGGGAACCAAGAAAGAAGCTTGATATAAAGTCCCGCAAATGTGTATTTCTTGGATATGGAGGTGATGAGTATGGTTACCGGATGTGGGATTTCGAGAACAACAAGGTGTTTCAAAGTCGGGATGTTGTGTTCAATGAAGAGTGCATGTACAAAGACATGAAAGAAGAAAAGAATGAGGAGTCAAAAGAAAAGAATATATGGAGCTTGATGAGATAGATGAAGAGATGCCAAGTGCTAAAAATCAAGGATTTATTCCAAGTGATGAGGAATAATTATCTTCTGAAGAGACCAAACAAGAAGGTGAGTCACATGCTAATCAACCAAATGATGATGAATCAGATTCTGAATATTCTAATGCACAAGTTGAAATTGAAGACTCAGAGCCACCACAAGAGATAGTTGTTGCTCCTGAACCAAGGAGGAGCACAATGGTTAGAAAGCCTACTCAAAAATTAAATTTAATTGTACAACATGTTTTGTATACTGATGCAGGAGAACCGGAGTCCTATGATGAAGCCATGAGTGACAAAGCTCATCTTAAGTGGGAGTTGGCCATGAAAGATGAGATGTCATCGTTGGAGAAGAATCATACATCGGAGTTGGTGAAGTTGCCGCCAAAAAGGAGGGTTCTACAAAACAAGTGGATCTATCGGGTCAAGTCTGAAGCCGGTGGTGTACAAAGGTATAAGGCAAGACTTGTGGTGAAAGGTTTTGGTCAAAAAGAAGGGATTGATTTTGATGATATATTTGCACCTGTTGTAAAAATGACTTCTATTAGAATTATTTTGAGTATTGTGGTTGTAAGGGGGTTGTATTTAGAGCAGCTTGATGTAAATACAGCTTTCCTTCATGGTGATTTGGAGGAGGAGATCTATATGGAACAACCAAAAGGATTTGAAGTCAAAGGTAAAGAAAATATGGTGTGCAAATTAAAAGGAGTCTATATGGACTCAAATAAGCACCAAGACAGTGGTATTTAAAATTTGATAAGTTTATGTTGGATAATGGATTTGCTAGGAGCAATTCGGACCACTGTGTATATCTACAAAAGTTTAACGATGGGGATTACATTATTTTAACTTTGTATGTAGATGACATGCTTGTTGCAGGGACTTGTATGGAGAAAATTGTTAGTCTCAAGATGAGGTTAGCCAAGAGTTTTTCCATGAAGGATTTGGGTGAAGCAAAACAACTTCTTGGGATGCAAATTACCCGAGACAAGAAGAACAAGAAGTTGTGGTTATCTCAAGAAGGGTATGTGAAGAAAGTTCTTGAGAGCTTCAACATGAATGAATCCAAGCCGGTGACTACTACTTTAGGTAGTTTTCAATTGTCCAAAGAACAAGGTGCTAAGAGTGAGGAGGATAAAGCTCACATGAAAAAGTGCCTTATGCTTCAGCTATTGGAAGTCTTATGTATGCTATGGTGAGTACAAGACCAGATATTGCACATGCAGTGAGAGTAGTGAGTAGATTCATGATGAACCCAGGAAAAGAATACTGGGAAGCAGTAAAATGGATTTTCAGGTACTTGAAAGGAACTTCTAATTACTATTTGTGTTTTGGGGGCATATTGATGTGCAAGGTTATGTGAACTCGGACCATGTTGGAAATAGAGACAATGGCAGGAGTACATCCGGATACATCTTTACAGTTGGTAGAACCACGGTGAGTTGGGTTTCCAAATTGCAAAAGATAGTTGCTCCGTCTTCAACTGAGCTGAATATGTGGCTGCTACAGAAGCTAGTAAGGAATATATTTGGATTAAAACTTTAATGAATGAGTTAGGTTTTAATGGGGTTGATTGCAGGTTGTACAATGATAGTCAAAGTGCAATCCATTTAGCCAAGAACTCGGCATTTCATTCTAGGACCAAACATATTCGATTAAGGTATCATTTTATCAGATCTTTGTTAGAAGAACATAAATTGAAGTTGGAGAAGATAGATGGAAAAAATAATCCGGCGGATATGTTGACTAAACCGGTGGATGGAAAAAAGTTGAGTTTTTGCTCAACTTTGGTGAACTTGCACTAACATGCAGGTGGACTCATGCAACGAATAAGTGGAGGAAGAGTTTGGACTGGTGTGTTCCAATCGGACTCCAAGTGGGAGATTGTTAATATGTGTAATTGTATTAATGATATGTAGCCCATTGTCACACTGGGAATAATAAAGAAATCTTGGAATATTAATAGAGATGGCTGTTAGTTGTTCTATGGAGATTGAAGGGTCTCAAAGCTTCTCTATAAATTGAGCTTCATTTGTCTCATTCTAAAAAAGACAAGCAGAAGAAAAGACAAGAAAAAAGAGATAGAGAGAGATACAGAGATAAAGAAGAGGGAAAAATATTCATGAGTTTATTTTATACGGAGTATTGAGAGAGAGTGAAATTTTGTAATCTCAATAGTATAAGGTGTGTGAGTAATCTTCTTGTACATCTCTATATATATTTGATGACTGTAATCTTTGGTTGAAGTAGTGAATTGTTCGTTGTTGCCCGTGGTTTTTGACTCTCGATTGAAGGAGGGTTTTCTACGTTAAATCTCTGCTCTTTTGTGGTTTTGTTTTATCTTATTTCTCAGGTCTTATTTTCTCATTACTTTTGTTCGCTGTAGTTGATATCTAATTTTGGGGATTTTTCTCAACAAAAACATCATGCATAAAATTTAATTAAAACACACAGGCTTCCTTGATTCAAGAAAAATCAATTAGTTATTCATCAAAATTTTATTTGATTCAATGGCTAGAGTTAAACGAGGCTATATAGCTCGCAAGCACCAAACAAAAATTTATAAGCAGATACAAAAGAAATTCAAATACAAATAGTAAGGTGTATCGATGGAAAAGAAATTACACGTATCGAATGGATCAAAGAAGCATTGGTTCCCCTACAAACCATTCGAGTTGAAATTGATCATTATTCCTATATAGCTTGAACAATTTATGGGATATTAAGCATTAAAATTTGGATTTTTTTATGAGAAGTAAAATAATAGAACATCGACATAAGAAAAAACTAAAACCATTTATTGTTTTTATCTTTAAAAAAGTCATTCTAATTCTTAATTCTATAAGGTTGAATAAAAATTTAATTTATCTTTTCCAAGAATTGATATGCTTATGTCTTACTCAGTAGCCAAATTAGCATATCACCAAACCACACCCTCATTCCTATACAGCCGTTGGTTTTTCTTTAAGGTTAGGATTACACTTGGAATTCCCATGTCAATTACTTCTGTTGCTCTCATTAGACCATCTACAACTCTTACTAGTAAAAAGAGTCAAATCACACATCTTTATAATAGGTAAATGCCACTAAGTCACTTCATTTATTTTTATCTAAGTCATTTCTGTTTTTGTCTAAGTCACTTCGTATTTTTTATTTTTACTTAAATCACTCCATTTTTTTATGAAAGTATCGAAAATACCTCATTTATAGGTTCAAAATCCACGTTTATGAATTGAAATACATTTTCTTTACCATGTCTTACCCAGGCGGTCACATTGTGTCCTCTCCTCCGTTTTTCTTTAATCACCAAGCAGAAGTCATTGTCCCTGAGATGAAAATTATAAGGACACCGAAAGAGAGAACAATTTCTTATCTTATTTTAACTGCATACATAAATTAAATAAATGATTGTTTTTCAAATATAAAGATTTTCGTGAACAATAATATAAATTATTTTTTTATTAATATATTCAATTTTATTTATTTTTTTATCCCTAGAATATATTAAATGTACAAAAACAACTATAATAAAATTTCTATTTTTAGTATTCGGATTAACAGCTATAATAGAATTTCTCTTATTCGCCGTTTCAACAGAATCTTCGTATAGGAGATCGATCTTCCAATATAGAAGTCGAATAAAGAACCCATTGACAACACTCAAGTTCTTGTCCACAGGGCAGTTGGCGACGGGCAGCGGCGAGGTAGGCTTCTTCTCGTTGCAGGCGCCGCCGCTCAAGCCGAGGTGGGTCATCCACCCGTCGTTCAACTGGTTGAAGTCGGAGGCTTTGCGCTTGGGGGCGACGGCGAACCCCGAGGAAGAAGACGGCGACGAGTAGTCGAAGTTGCGGCGATCCTCGAAGCACTTCGGTGTCCAGATGGTGTCGTTGACAGCGAGGTTGGTGAAGCCGCCGGACTGCAACCGGAGCCGGTCGCTAAACTGCCAAAACTCGTTCCGATTTTCCCCATCCCAACACCTCCGCAACTCAAATCACAAACCCAGATCAATTTTTTCTCCAAGTTTCGATCGGGAAGCTAAAAAAATGCCGAATTTCGCACAATTTGATCGACATTGGATCGGAGAATGGAGCTTGATGGTGAGAGAGGTCGACGAAGAAGACGTTTGACTTGTCACAGATTTTGTGTTCGGACCAAATCACGCGAAGACATGGGCTTGGGACAGGTGGAAGCAGACGATTGGTGGATGCAGAGTCCCTTTTCTGGGGTGGACCGGTTTCTATAACATTATGGGCTTGGTTGGACATGCCAATAGCTAAAAATGACAATTAAACATATTTTTATTAATTTTTCTAATTTAATATTATGTATTAGTTATTAATAAATTTCAGATTAATTATTGCCTTAGCAGGTTTCTTGAATATTTTTTTATGGTCGTTATTTTATATCTTAATATGGAATTAATATGCCACTATACAATTACGTCCAAGATGCTCCATGGTCGATGAATGAATGATCTTAAGAGTAGGCATTAACTTACATTATTGTCATCACATAATCTCTGAATTTAATGATTTTTTAAAAAGTTATTTTGTCTACTCTATATTATCATATCTCTAAAGCCAATAATTTGATACGAGGAACTACTAAACTCAATTACTTGTCATTATTTTCAATTTTTTATTGCTGTCTATCCCGTAGTACTTAAATTGGATTAGTGATCTAAAAGACATTAGATTGATTAATTAATTAAATGCATGGTATTAAAATATTGTAACATCGATCTTCATTGCATTGATTTGGACATCGGAGTTGTAATCGCCCATTAAAGATGATGTTATGTGGTAGTCGGCATCGTATTGTTGAGCGGTCTGATTGTTTCAATTGGGATTGGAACGATGTTGAAAGTTTCGTAGTTTCCGACACAGTACACTTGTTTGTGTAGTCTAGTTTCCGACCCAGTACACTTTGTGTGGTCTAATCACTACTTGTAAGATGTGACCTCCTAACGTTCCTTATTTATGAGCACAGTAACTGCGGAAGGCAAGTGGTCTCTTTCATAATTTTCTTAATTCATTAATAACACTTTATAATTGTCATTATACATCCAGCTATATGAGAAAGAGTTTTGAAGAAAAAAGAGTTAATATATTAATGGAGCAAGTAGGCAAGAGGTCCTGCATACAATACAACTTACATAATATGTAGAGCTGGTTAATTAATCAATTAGAGCAAGCATTAGCACATGATATGACTAGTAGAAGATGATGGCGTACAATATATAATATTTAGATATGTGTTATAACTTATAACTCATAACGGCAGCTTTTAAACACTCAACATCAGTACAAAATAAGATGCCAGAGCTAGCTAGTTTGGAGATAATTATTAGCTAGGTCTGTATAGACGTTTTGTTTATAATGTTTTTCAATTAGGTTTGTGTAATCATAATATTGTGTGAGAGACAACAAAATAACTTCATTCCTACAACCGTGATACAAAAATTTTAAAAAAAACTAGAAAGTATAGAAATCAATTGAACATGCATATTAAATTTGCTATTGTGATCAAAATGATTATTGGCTGATACATTGATTATGTGACAATGTCATGAAAATATTGTGTTTTTGTATTGAATATGTGTTATGCTGATAAGTGGAAATGTAATAATGTCATGTTTATCACGGGGTGTGTCATTGTGGAGTTCATTGCTAATGTTAACTTGTACAGATGAATAGAACCCTAATTTTTAAGACGAAATGTTGTTGAAATTTCAGTTGTTGATGTGGGAAACTCATTTAAATAAAGCCTATCAATCAAATTGCCATGAGATCAAGAGTATACTAAATTATCGGGAGGTATTAATTTGAAATTAATAAGGTATATGATCGTTAGGTGTTAAATATAACATTTTGCATATTGTGACCTATGTATGCTGTGGATGTAATCAAATATTAATGACATCCATCTAATGAATGGAAAGACAGTCACAAAAAATTACGTAAGCTGTTAGACATGTTTTGATTGTCTTCCACTTTGATGGATGATACAAAATTAATGACTAACATAATTTTGCATGTGGTGAATGTTTGCTCCTGTAAATCACATGTTGGTTGGTCATTAATATATTTTAGCAATTGAGATGAGATGCCATTGGTAGTGTATGTCCCACAAATAGAAAAGAGATTGTTAATTGTCTGCATGGTACATTCGTTGGTCATTGAGTTACGCTGGCTTCAAATTCATATGGTTTTGTCTTTGAATTTGAGACGAATTTTGTTTTTCCTTGCCCCAAATCAACTTCTTCAGTGACTGGAAATTTCAGTTGTAGATGTGTGAAATTCATTAAAACAAAGTCAATCAGATCGTTAAGAGTGAGATGGTATTGTTTGATTGATTGCATGTTGTTTTATAAAAAATGAAGATCTAGATGTTGCCTCATAAATAATAAATCATTTAAAATTAATATATGTTGCTCTTTTTGTCTCTTAAAGACAAACATATGATTTCACTACTTTAAAATATTTGTTTAGCTAAACTGATAGAAAAATAATGTATTTTAATAATTTTAATCGCTTGAGTCAATCACAAAATTTATTATACATAAAGAATTAGGGTTTGACTAGGAAATCTAGGGAGTTGAATCGATTTCGGTAAAAAAAGAACTTTCAAATTTACCTTGGCCAATTGCAAACTTAGTTAATTTTTTGTTTGTTTTAAAATTATTTTATTCAAATGCTTGTTCTTTTTTCTTGTCATATGTTGAATTTCCGTAAATATAATCAATTAATCACAACACATATATAATAATGATTAGCATAATACAACATAAGTTCAATCTTAATTTCCCCACTATGATCCAATGGGCATATACATTCATATGCTCTTATTAGTAAAAAGGATAATTCAATACTGACAACAGAAATGCCAAAGTAGATAATTTAACCTATTAAAATATAGAAAAAATAGTAAATCAAATTATTATAATTTATTTTCTCATTTAATTAGATTTTATCTTTAAACTTAGTTAAAGTCTATATCTAATGAAATAAAGTTACAGATCAGTTATGATCCCAAAAATTTGAGGTAGGTAGTTTAACAAAGACGTGGGTGAAGAGTATTGGTAGAAAACATGGGTATAACATTTCTCATATCTAATACATTAAATTATTACAATTTATTTTATTCTTCAATAAAGTCTACTTATAAAATTACAATTTATTTTTATTATAAATCGTACAACGACATCATACCTAATTGCTACAATAATCTACCCCAAATCATCCAAAGGTGACCTTCTTGCTAGGGGGGCCATAGTTGTATTGAAGGCCAGCAAGTGGCACTGGTCCTTAACACAACCCGGCACCGTTGGCTGGACATGGGCCGAACAAAATTATAACACGTTGGGTTGTGGATGGGGACATCTATCGGTTCCCTTTTTATTTATGGTCACTAATTAATGATTCCGGGTTCTTTTGGACGGAACAGGACGGGTGGTGGAGGAAACATCATTTATGGTATTTTGTCCATGTACGGCTCTATTTAAAAAAGAAAAAAGTATATTGTTCCGATTCATCTTAACTATGGAAAAAAGACAAGTAGATTATGGCACGAGCATATTTCGTCCGTCTCGTGTAAGTGAGTTTGTATTATGGAAATAAGTTTCCGGTACTCCAATACCGGCAGCTTGCCGTTTGATCTTGGCTGTTGGATTAGTATCCAATGGCAAAAATCAAAAAAAAAAAATGAGAGGGGGGCCACCGGTGCCGCCACAGTAGCGATGGCAGAGGGGGTGGGAAGGGTACCCGGCCACGACGACGGCAGGGAGCGGCGGCGACAAGGGACGGGGTTGGTCTAGAGGGCGGCGGCAAGGTGGTCTGCGGGTCACCATGTGGGTGGCGCGGTGCGGCGGGCGGGGCCGAGGGGGGCATGGCGGGTTGGCGAGGTGGGGACGGGGTGGTGGTGCGCGGCTGGGTGCCCGTTGTCGCAGTGGGGCGGCGGGCTCGGGAGGGAAGCACAGCTGATTCACTTTAAAGATATATTTTATTTAAATGAAAAAATAAATTACAGTCATTTAATTTTTTTATCATATTTTTTTCAAGACATTAGAGAGACTCTTATTAATCGAATTTAAATTCATAACCTTCTATTATAAAATATTTTTTGAAAAAATATTAAAGTTAATGAGATTCGAACCCGTGACCATGTGTAAGAGGTATTTTTCTTGTATTTTTTAAATTTTTTGTATTTTGATTGATTAATTCTCTCACTTTTAATTTAAGGTCAATATTGAATTCTCATTTATTAATAAGAACTAGATATACAAAGATATTTTAACGACATTGGGTTTTTAAGTTCTCCACACATTCAATAAAAATAACCATTTTTTTATTCATCTACCATCTATATAATTGTTCAAGGATAGATGAAGAAGGTTGATCATCAATTTTGAATTTGAGTATATATATATATATATATATATATATATATATATATATATATATATATATATAGAGGGTGGGGGGGAAATCCAACGGCTGAAACAAGCCCCCCATTTCCCCCCTTCTCCATCAAAAAAAAAAAAAAAACAGTTTTGCCGGCGCCGGCCACCGCGTCGTCGCCACCCCGGCTGACGCGACGCCACCCCGGCCGACACGACGCCACCCCGGCCGACTTAACCGCGGGGGACGGGGCGGCGGATCTAGCCGCCCCGCCTCTTCCCCTGCCGGCCCGCCGCCGCGCCGCCCGCCGCCGCGCGCGCCCCCCCGTCCTCCGCCCGTCACCCCGTCCCCCGTCCCCCGCCCGCCACCCAGCCGCGCCCCCTCGGCCCCGCCGCCACCCAGCCGCGCCCCCTCGGCCCCGCCGCCACCCAGCCGCGCCCCCTCGGCCCCGCCGCCACCCAGCCGCGCCCCCTCGGCCCCGTCGCCACCCAGCCGCGCCCCTCGGCCCCGCCGCCACCTAGCCGCGCCCCCTCGGCCCCCGCCGCGCCCCTCAGCCCCCGCCGCGCCCCCTCGGCCCCCGCCGCCACCCAGCTGCGCCCCCCTCGGTCCCCGTTGCCACCCCGCCGCGCCCCCTCGGCCCCCGCCCGCCACCCCGCCGCGCCCCCCTCGGCCTCCGCCAGCCACCCCGCCGCGCCGCGCCCCCCGTCCCCTGTCGCCGCCGCCCCTCGGCCGTCGCCGTGGCCGGGCATCCTTCCCGCCCCCTCCGCCGTCGCTCCTGCGGCGGTGCCGGCGGCAGCTCCGCCCCCTTTTTTTTTTTATCTTGGCCGTTGGATGCTAATCCAACGGCCAAGATTGTTCTCCAGCACAGCCAAGATGGCTGTGCTGGAGAACAGCAATACTTTCACCATATATATATATATATATAGGGGTTGGGTAACCTGGGGGCAACCCTAGGAAATTTTTCCTGGGGACGCCCCAAATCTGGACCGTCCGATCATAAGGACGGTCCAGATATCTTCCTCTCAAACCCTAACCCCTCACCTCCTCCCATGCGCCGCCACCGCCGGGCCGCGGTCGCCCCCGCCGCCACCGTCTCTCGCCGCCGCCTCCTCTTGCCCCCACGCTAGGGACCCTCGCGCCCCCGTCCGCGGGCGTGGGCGCGGCGAGGAGGAACGGCGGCAGCGCGTCGGGCCCGTTGTCGACTTCGCCGCTGCCGTTCCTCTTTGCCATGTCCACGCCCGCGGACGGGGGCGCGAGGGTCCCTAGCGTGGGGGCACAAGGAGGCGGCAGCGAGAGATGGTGGCGGCGGGGGCGGGGTCGCGCAGCAACGCGGCGACAACGGGCTCAACGTGCCGCCGCCGTTCCTCCTTGTCGCGCCCACGCCCGCAGAGGACGACAAGCGACGGTGGCGGCGAGGGCAGGGCCGTGCGGCGGCGCATGGGAGGAGGGAGGGGTTAGGGTTTTGAGAGGAAGAGATCTGGACCGTCCTTATGATCGGACGTCCAGATTCGGGGCGACCCCAGAAAGATTTCCTGGGTCGCCCCCAGGTTACCCAACCATATATATATATAGACACACATACACACGTAAATGTCTGCTATGTGGAGTGAAAAATGCATGGGAAGAGCAACGATTTATTGAATTTCTTGGTGTATTTTTAGTTTAGACATCATTAAGGGTGGACTTATCAAATCAAATAAGAGATTAACTTTGACCTAGTCTCAAATTAATTAAATATTATCTTCTAATATTTTTCTTATCAGTTAGTTTGAGATAATGATAAGAAAATTTATAAATATTGCACCTTCTCCTCAACATCAATAAGTAGAATAAGGAGTTATTGTATTTTTAAAGAGAGGGATGATAGTTTGTGAAAATGAGGGTTTTTCATAATAATCTTTACTTGTGAGCATGGTAATTTTTCTCTATTGATCTATTTTGCTACAAGATAAGTTTTTCTCATATTTATATTTGATCATATATATTAAATTTCATCATATTTCATCATTGGTATCAGAGCCGCTATAACAAGACATTCCACGCTATTTTCTTTTGAAATCAAAGCATGATTAGATTATTTATTGAAAAAAATCATGCTTATTGATTTTTAATGATGATTTATTTATTATTTTTGTCATAATTATTACAAAATAAATATTTCTTCCACAATGTTAATTGCCAATTTTATCGGTAAATTTTTTTAAGATACGTTCTTAAAAAATTTATGCAAATAATTTTTTATGTGTGTCATGAATATACTAATCTAATATAAAATTGACAAATTTTTTTTGAATTGGATCAATTTTAGAATAATTTTTATAAGGTCTAAGTGATTTACTATGGTCTTTGTGACAAATATTAAACCAATTTTAAATACAGGGTATGCCCTATATATCGCTTTTGTGCAACCCTTTCAACAATTAAGAAATCTGATCGAAGAATATGGGGACTAGTTGAAATAATAAACCTTCCTATTATATAGATCAAATATTAAACCGATTTTAAATATTGGGTATGAGAGATAATTGAAAGTTTTTAATTAACCAATTTTTACTTTGTGTTAAAATCTATTCTATATATTTTAATGCACCAATTTTTATTTTTGAAATTAAGGATACGTAATGAAATGAAATTAATCATTAATACTGAGTATCCCAAAAATTGAATATTTATACATTTTTTTGTCATTTGATGGCATGCATAAATGAAGCAAATTTTCTTAATTGCTTATTGAGGATAAATGAAAAGATATCATTAATATATACAGACATAAATATTTTAAAGTTTTTTATTCTTCATTGCCTTATATGTATGAAACTGCACATATGTTGATTTGTAAAAGAATTGCTCGTTTAAAGCTAATTAGGCACAAATTCTAATAATGCAAATCATTTCATAGATAAAAATATAACTTATATGTTGAGTTGTATTATTCATGATAAATGCCTAATTTAGTGTTTTGCATTTAATATAGATCTTAGTGCTCTACAAGATAGTGTAGTATGAAATAAGTTAGTTAAAATATTTTTATTCACTATTAAAAGATTATTTCATTTTGAGAGGAGATAATCTTGTTGCTAATGTGAAACAATAAATTTTAATCTCATATACCAAATAAATGATATCGTAAATAATATTGCTTTTGAGAGTATTATTTTGATGAAATTTTATGCTATCACATAAAAGTTTTTATTTGTTGAGATATAAAAATGATATTTTGCGATAGTATTTGAGATGTTGAAGTTAACATACATAATCAACGATGTGTTTGTCAAAACTTGACATAATTTTGCATAATGCATGTTGACTAACATAAGGAATAATATGTCAAATAAGATGAATGACTTTATCACCTAGCATTCACCTCTAGTTATTGGGTAGTGTTGAGGGATGATATGCAGTACCTTAAGTCATGTATGTCACCTCAATAAAAGATTGAGACAATACCATTTTTGAAAATGGTCGATGTGGTTTTCCACAATGATAATCTCATATAACCAGACATGAGACTTAGATAATTGCATTTGTTGTAATTGTGTTAGTTGTCTCAGGTCAATTACCTGAGTGGTAATTATACTTAAATCTGTATGGTATTGATAAAGGATACATGCTCTATATGAGTTATTTTCTATGTGAATTTCTATCTACCATAACATGTGATTCATACCACGTGTATTATTTTGACCAAGAGGATAGTGGGAGAATGATCCCTGCTTCTCCACTTAGTGAGATCCTTGAAGCAAAACTGCCTCTCAATACCCTTAATTAATTTCAACTATATTTGAGATGACAAAACAATGTTTTTTTCTTTAATTTGCTACCAATAGGCATGACAATTCGGTGATAAGGGGGCATGTCTAAGAAAGTCATCATTTTGTATATCAAAAGTAATATGAGTGTGAAAAGAAGACTAGTATAAACTGTATCTAAGTCTAGACCATTATAAAGTCGTTGTGATTGAATAATATAGATACATGTAGTGAAGTAAAATAATTTGAGGGATATATGATCTTCACTAAAAGTCTAAGGTATATCGATTATATATAAGCTATTATGTATCCCTAACAGGTGTATAGTTTGAGTTTTCATGTTTGGTTGTACTCACACGTCGAATGACCTACTTCTCCTATGAAAATTTTTTTTAGAGCTCCATCAAGCATTTTTATATGTGAATGGGAGATTTGATTTGGTGATGCCTATGAGTTGATAACACACCTTTACCTCATTATGTGTGGTGGGAAATGTTGGCGTAGTTTTTGGTGGAGACACCCATAAGGGGTGGACTCACTAAATAAAATAAGAGATTAATTTTGACTTCGTTTCAAGTTAATTAAATATTATCTCCTCATATTTATCCTATCAGTTAGTTTATGATAATGATGAAAAGGCCTATACATATTACACTTCTCCCCAACGCTAATAAGAGGTAGAATAAAGAGTTACAGTGTTTATAAGGAAAAAGGATGATATGTCGTAGAAATTAAACTTTTTCCTAGTAATATTGGCTTACGAGCGTGGTGACTTTTGTCCATTGATCTATTCTGCTAGGAAAAAGTTTTTATCTTATTTATATTTTATCAGCTAGCATGTAGACACATGTACTTTGTACTAAGGTTGATTTCCCAGTTATGTTTTCAATTTCTTGGTCTCCCGAACACCAACTAATAATTTCATTAAAGAGTTAGACAGGTCAATTTTTTTAATTTTTATATGATTAACAGTCTAGCCTAAAAATATTACAAGTTCATTAATCAGTCAACTTCTTGTATCATCCCTCACCTTGTAAAAACAAATTCATAAATCTTATCGCACCCTTTCTCATATGTATATGTACGCATACTCGACACACCATACATAATAGTTAATATACCATAGCTTTAAATTTGATTTTAACTCTAAAATAAGCAATAACAAGTTGATTTTAATTCCTCGTTGTTTTCTAACTTTTACTCTATATTAGTTAGACTCCAAGATGATAAATCAAGTTTAACTCCACGAGTGGAATCGGCCGATTTAAATCGGATCGACAGTGTGCAAATCTGATTTTGGGGCCGAATCGGCGACCAACTTGGCTGATTTACCCTGATTTCGACCGAGTTAAATCCGATTCGGAATCGGGGTAAATCAGGAAGAATTAAATTTTTTGGGTAAATGACTAAAATACACTAAGTATGATATTTATTTAATTATTTAAGCATGGGTAAAATTAGAATTTTAATTTTAAAAACCTAAAACTTACCCCCCCACTCCGCCGTCGCGTTCCGTCCTCCGCCGCCGCCGCTTCCGCCCTCTCGCCGTGCTTCCTCGACTCCTACCTCAGCTCCGACCGGCCGACATCGTTATGGAAATGAGACTCATTTCCGCCCTCCGCCGCCGCGCTTCGCCCTCCGCATGCCGCGCTTCGCCACTCCGACCGGGCTCCGACTCGACTCTGACCTCAGCTCCGACCGGCCGACATCGTTGTGGAAATGAGACTCGCTTCCGCCCTCCGTCGTCGCGCTTCGCCCTCCACCGCATTCCCCCCTCTGCCCTCCGACGTGTGGCCGGCCAACAGCACAGTGGACGCGAGACTCGCCGCCGCCCAGGTCGCCGATCGGGCCTCCGACCGGGTTCCCAACCTCGCCTCTACCCCCGCAACCACGCCTTTGACATGTGGCCGGCCGACAATGCAGTGGACGCGAGACTCGCCGCCGACCCGGCCTCTGACCTCAGTTCGGACCGATTCGTGTAAAGTTGGATTTTTGTTGAAATTGAATAGGTAAATTATTGGCTATGCTTCACAAATTTTTGGCTATGCAAATTGTTGGCTAGGCTTCACAAATTTTATGGCTGCGCAAATTGTTAGCTAGGCTTCACGAATTCACCTCAACTCCGACCGGATGTGCAAATTATTGGCTATGCTTCACTATGTAAAATTGTGCTGAACATTTATTTTTTGGACTTGTATTAATATCTTGTTGTTATTATTTGATATAGTATAAATGATGATATAACACAAATGATGATATATCAAATGTTATACTTATGACATTGCGGTATTGTGATGATAAATTGTGATGCACTTTTATACTTGTATTAAATTATAAAATTATGTATTTATGTTCAAAAATTATATAATTATGTATTTCAGGTATTTATGTTATGAGTTGTCAAATTTTTGTATATAACCAATTTGTACGGATTCAACTAAATCGATTCTTGTCCGATTTAGACCGATTCCGATTTATGCAACCATGATATATATATATATATATATATAATAATAATTAATGAAATTATAAATTATGTGAATGGCATTTATAGGTTTAGCATGCAAGAATACCGTTTATTATGGTTGCTGTCATAATTACTCACATAAAAATAATACATGATACCTAGGAAAATGCCAAGGTGTACGTACTGTTGAATGTGACATTTTTTAAGTTCTATCAAATCAATGAATTATTGTGTTTATGGAATTTACTACATTTAACTATTTTATCGTAAATAGTCTTTTATTTGAAGTAATTTACGCTTGCATCCGCCTTCTATATTTGTAATTCAATTATCATGCAGCATAGCACGTATAGCTTGCATTGCAACATGTCTTCCTTCGTTAGGGTGCGCCTTTTCTAGGTGTTGATGAAGTTTGCAGGGAGTCGACTGATTGTCTGCCTTATTAATAATAATAATAATAATAATAATAATTGATTAATGTCTAACCCATGCTTCCACATAAAAAATACAACGTTAAATTAGTGTGTTATCAACATTGCTCCTACCTGCTCTACTCTTATGCTAAAATGCACCTTACATGTAGGGTGTAAACATGCTAAGTCGAGCCAAGCTGAGCAGGGATGTTTTTGAATTGGACGTAATTTTTGACAAACATGTTTGAGCTTGTTTGAGTGGTTGACAAGCTTTGATGTATTATGGGTTGAGTTGAGCTCGTCCAAAATTTACAGTATTTTGGCTTGACTCGTGTTTGACTTGCTATGTTTTCGAGCCGAGCTCAAATTGAGTGAATGTTTGTACTTGGCTCGTGCTCGATTTATATAGGATTATAATTTTCTTTCCAATAATATATAAGTTTAATGTAACCTCAATATTATTGTCGAGCCGAATATTTTTTCGAGTTTGAACACATTGAGCTCGAGTTTTGAGCCAAACCGAGGCGAACACTCCTTAGCTCAAGTTCTGTTCATTGTTCAATGAGTTATCCATTTCGAGCTAAATATTTTTATGAGTATAAAATTAACGAGCATGAATTCAAGCTGAATCAATCTAAACGTAAAATGCTTGCACGCAAGTTTAACTTGTTTGCATCCCTACTGACATGGTGTGCAACCATTTATGATTTTAAAAAAAGGCCCATATTTGTTAAGATTAATATAACATGCCAAATGAATTTAATTGAATGATTTAATAGACCAAAAATTCTATGTATCCGGTTGTGTGGTACCCATAATTTAAAAACTCGAAATTCGGACTCAACTCAACGTGTTATGAAATCAAGTCGACTCCACGTTGATTTGGATTTATTTATATTAAAATTTTAATTATATAAATAAATAATTATATGAAATTATTATATATTACTCTTTTGACACTTGAAATTAATAAATATATAATTTATATGAATTAAATATATTGATTTTGCTAAGCTAAAAACTAATATGTTTTTTATAACTTTTATTATTTGCCTCAAAAAGTTAATTTTAAAATTAGTCAGCATGAAATTATTTACAGAGTTTGATTTGACAAACTATCAAGTAGAATCTGACTCGAAGAATTTTTAAAGTAAAAAAAGGGTTTTAAAATTATAGTGATATTTATTATTATATGATTTATTTATTCAAATTTTATGATTTTAAATATTTTTGTTTGAGGTAGGTAAATTTTTTAATCTTCCAATTGAGACTTAATACTAACTAGGCTGATACTAAATTTTATTTTTTTCAAAATACAATAGTTTTTTACCTCCTACAAATTATCTGTCAAATTTAATCTTCTTTAATATAAAACCACCCAAAGCTTACATTGGATAACATGGTCAACTCCCAGACAGCTAAAATAAAGGGTAATTCCGACATTTCTCACCCCAACCACATATAAAGACACCGCCCCGCGCCATCACACCGTCCAACCTCAATCCTCTCCCCTCGCAGGAAAAATGCAGAAGCAGTCGCCGGCAGCTTTGCCAGACTCCGCCGGAGATCCCCCTAAACGTGCCAGAGGCACCCGGCACCCTATCTACCGGGGTGTCCGCAAGCGGCTATGGGGGAAATGGGTGTCGGAGATCCGGGAGCCGAGGAAGAAGACCCGAATCTGGCTCGGCTCCTTCCCCACGCCGGAGATGGCCGCCAGGGCCTACGACGTCGCCGCCTATTTTCTCAAGGGCCGAAAGGCCATCCTAAACTTCCCCGATGACGCCGATCGCCTCCTCCAACCCTCCACCTCCGCCGCCCGCGACATCCAGGCCGCCGCCGCTGCGGCCGCCGCTGCCGCCTCCGGCGTCGCCGTCGACAAGCCCCAGGGAGACGAAAGCGGGGAGGACTTCTGGGCCGAGATAGAGCTTCCGGATCTTATTGGTGACGACAGCATGTGTCTGCTCACACCGGCTCTGTTGGGTGGGGTGTACTCGCCTGAGGAGGAGCTCTCGCCGGAGTCTTGACTGGCGGCGCGGGCCGGGACCAGGGAGGATGGGCTGTTGGGTGAAGTTTCTTGATAGATATTTCCATAAATATCTTGGTATATGGATTTGGTAAGGGTAAATCAAATCCCATGGCTGGCCAAGCAGCTTCCTCTGTTTTTGGTTGCATCAATGCAAGCATTATCATAAAAGTGTTCTTACTATGCATTGCATGGTCTGTTTCTTATATAGACAACAGTTTTAGTTGTAAATTATGTTTTTAATTAAGCTTCAATTTGTGGAGCAGTATGGATTTGCTCCATGGAGCATGCTTTTTTTCTTGGTTTTTATATTTTTTGTTTACATTTTAAAGCAGAGAGCAGCTACTAAACCAATACTGTTTTTTGCTTTGTTGGTGATATATATCTTCTTCTTCTAGCATCTTTTGGTCGGTTTGATGACTACTTTCGGAAATCTCTGTGTGAATTGTGCATGCATATGCATTGAGTCCTAGAGTTTGTCAAGTGCTTATCGTTCAAGGAAAGAATCTAAATTTCTTAAAGGAAATTTATAAGTTTGTTTTGTTGGGTGTTATTTTTTGTTTTTCGAAACATATATAATATTATATATCCCCCTCAAAAAAATGATAATTAAGAAAAAATCGACAAACTGTTAGGTGGGGCTGGCGAATGACCTGAAGCATACATGTGTGCTTGATAAATTGGCCATGCTGCTCCACTTTGCATAAAACTCTCCCTTGGTCCCTCTGTTTGTTGACACTACTGATCTTCCAGATTAGAATGCTTCGACTGATCAAACTTGTAATCTTTTAATCTGCGTTAACTAACATTGGAAAAGGATGTCATGTCAACTTCTCAAGAAAATAAATAAGTAGTTAGCCATGCCCATTCACTTCCACATGAGTAGCCTTGCCCTGGACAGATGATCATTAATACAAAAAAATTTCTCAATGACGACAAGACTGATTAAGTAGCAACATCTGCTATTTCTTTTCATTTCTTATATATGGAAGCTAACACGACCATAGAATGGCAATGCCACATTATAAAATTCTCTGCACGTTTCCTACAGAATATTCAAGCATCTACAAATGGCTACCCATGCCTTGGTATTAAAGAGGACATGGGTGGGTCGGGCTAACTCTCAGCCATGTCTCTTGTCCCCTTGTATATGTGCCATCAATTTCTTCCAACTCGACCAATAGATCTATGCTCCATTTCCGTCCATGCGATTGCCTCAAAGGTACCCAATACCTCAGATTCAGGGTTATCCAGATTGAATCTTGCTTCAATGTTCCACAGCCTTCCCCACCAGGGGTAGCTCTTTCTAATAGTACCTTTGTTGCAAATATGATGCATGGTTCATGTCTTTGATTTGTCCCTATGCAAGGTTTCTTCTACGCATGCACATGTTTGCGTCGATTTGGTGAAACTGATCGTGGACCAACTAAACCTTAACCAATATGTCTGTCTATAAATTCTAGCTAGAAATGGAGTAGTCTTGATCTACAAATTGCTGAGTATGAAATACGGATGTATATATAGCAGATATCCGACTACATGGCTATATATCCAGTGTCCAAGCAAATTATGTCAGGGGAATTCTGTAAATTCCAGAATATGATGCAACTGAGAAACTCCGGGGTGCAAGTGTTTGTGAGTCCTTCATTTCTCGGACATTATCAGACTCTTTCAAAGGCTTGGTTTGGCGGATAGGGCAACGGCGCTTTCTCTGAAACACTAGGAGAAGCAAAACACGTTACCATCTTTGCCAGTTGGAGGAAGTGACTGCATCTCTAAATTGTTCTACTGACTTAGAACAGATTCCATGAAATGTTCTAATCACGTCAAGATGGCCTAGACAAAGTGGTCCAATTAGAGTGTTGCTTTCAACAAGACTATATATATTGTCTCCTTGCTGTACAATAGCCTATTCCAGCATCCAAGGATTGATCGAGCTTTACATATTTTTAAGAAATGATATATGTGAAGGCGTATACACCAACCCAAATAATTTTGATGTTTGACATATATTGAAGTGAACCACATACATGCATTTTGCGCTCCAAAAATTCACCTCGTCTAAGAATCGACACAGCCTGTAGGAAATAAAATTTACTGAGGCATAAAATACTTGCTAACATGTATTATATATCGCCGAAAGAAGATTTCATATATTGTGAGACATTTTAGAAGAAGCATTCATGGAGGGGCTAGTATAGCTTGGACCATTCACTGTACCTTTTTTGCTCTTTTACTACTTTGTTCCATGCATGGTCGCCCTTTTGCAATAGCACGGGGTTCTCGCTTGGTGTGGAAGCAACGAGAAGGAGAAAAGAAACGAACTTGCGATCACATTCACATAATCACATGCCATGCTAGTGTGAGGAAGATGAGCTTTGGGTTCTCGTTATTGCACCAAAAGTATGAAAGTTTTGATGTTTTGGCCGAGTTGTAGTCTTGCATCAGAGTGCAACAGACCATTGCATAATGAAGGAAAGCTAGATCAGTTTGGTTCATTTGGTACCTTTTTTCGCCCGCTCACCTTAATTGCAGCATGCCAATCTAAGTTTTATCACCGTTTGTTTTATTTAAAAGGGAACAAGGGCCATTCCACCTGAGTTACTCCAATCCAATGAACTCAAAATAGGATTATGCGTGATAAGCTTTTGATATTCTCAGAAATCAAATGACTGCTCAGTCAACCTATGTATCTCGAGTTCTCACTCCTTATTTCCCATATATATATATAAAGTTGACAAAAGTGTGCAATTTTTAAAAAAATAAATAAGATGTTAAGCCTCTCACAATTTTAAGCTTATGAAGCCTCTTTTATGTAGTAAACAATTCGTTGATACACCACCTATCCATATCATGATTTGTCATTGTATATTAAATTAAAATAAAATATCTAAGTACTTTTTTTTATTATATAGGGAAATGATAGGGGTGAGAGACCCTTGTCAAGATGAGAACTATAGAACTTTTATCTAGACTTTCTATTTTAATCCCGCGGTCAAGATTTAAGAATATGTTTAAGTAATCTAACTTGAATTGCATTAATATCCCCATTATTATTTCCAAAAAAATACATTAGGTAAAAATGAAAAATTTCCGCTTTTTGACTTCGATCATATGCTTCTTCTCTCGTTGAGAAGTGGGATTAGATTGCCACAAGGTTATTGATTAATGAAACATTCTTCACTCTTCAATTCTGAAAAACGATATATATATATAACCAACTTGTATTCGGCATGCTTAAAAAGTTGATGCATTTGAAGCACTGTTAATTGATCATTTCATCATCATCATTAATATCATTTGTTAAACCAATTCTCAAGTTGCATCTTAATTAGTTCCTCGTTAGCTAGGATCTTTTATCCTGTCTTAATCTTCGAGTACTGTCAAATTTAATGGCCCTCTCTTTGAATGAAAAAGATGAATCTAATTATTTATTAAAGAGTGATTACAATATTCACAATCCTTAGTTTTGTTATTGACTCATGCATGCAACTTGATCCGAAAAATCATAAGCTGTTTAGAGGAACAAACATCATATATATTACGTGGAGCTTTTCATAATGTTTTCGTAAACGTCGTGATAGAGGCAAATTTGGTGGGGCATGCAATCAAAGCACGTGAAGCATTCTACGTATCCATTTCTTTCCTCTTCTCTAAACCTGGGAAATTATCTCCATGTGTAGACACGAAACATGATTAAGACTTTATGGCGCTTTTGCTGCAATTATAAATGCTTCGGCAGGTACAATACTACGTTAATAAATTATTTCTTAGAAAAAACAAACTGATGGCTACTACTTTTTCATGTTAATTTAAAATGTGTATTAGTTCAAGAGATATTTGGGAGTGAATATCATTGATTGTGAATTAGAGGGCAAAATTTCATATATTATGTGTACGAGGGAAAGAAAGTATTTAAAACTAGAATACCCTCAAAAAATATTTTACCATAGGGAAGGATTTAGTTCATTAAGAAAATATGGTGAGTTGGGTTTGGGTTAATAATGATTTAATAATATATATGGTTAGTGAAGGGAGAAATTTCTTTTATAGACAAACCTCGTATAAGATGAACAGGAGGAGCTTTTTCTCCAAGTCGCTATCATCATTCAAGCCACCCTATTGCCATTCTTGCCGCCTTGTCACCGCCGTCACTGCTGCTAGTGAGTCATAACAACCCTTCCTCCCTTCATTTTAAGCGATTATTATCCCCTTTCACCATCCCTTCCCCCTCATCTGCCTCTGTAACACCCTAAATTCGGTCACTCGCTAACAAAACCAGAATGTTACAGGTCACACGATTAAGTCAATCAATTCAAACCTAATACGAATAGATATACTTTTGGTATCTTAAGATGGAAGATAATCATCACGATGCATGAATAAAATGCTCGGAACCTAACATAATACTATATGAATGACATGCCAACCAAGCCATACTAAACCAATCAATCACGATAAAAAAAATAAACCCTAAAATAAAATGGACAATGTCCCCTAAAAGTACAATAAGGGTCACCTTGTCAAATCATAAACAATATAAATATTTAATAAAACATTCACACAATATTTTCATTTAACTGTATAATTCATATATGTATGAAGTCTTGACTTGACTGCTAATTTACCTTCATCTTACCTAATTGAACTAGTATTTGACCCGTCTGTTGATCATATTCAAATCAAAACATCTTTATTAATTATGAATATCATTATGACATTATTCATAATCAAAATCATATCATGCAGGTAGCAACTATTATGTTCACTTATAGAAATCATGTCACTGCATCATTTTCATCGTAACATTTACATTAGTAAAAACAACAAAGCCTTATAACATTAATGTGTGTGTGTGCAAGAGATTCCACCTCTTCTTCGTCCAAGTTGGTATATCATCTCCTGATCATCACTTATATATATATATATAAAAACATGTCAATAATGAGTATTATTGGTCAAAAAATATAACTATAGCAGAGTGGCTATGAGAGCTAACTCTCATGTGAAGAAAAATATTTTTATATCTTATGCTAAACTTTTTAAAGGGCATCAACTAAGGAGCCACCAAGCTGCAGACCCGATAGCTTCCTGAATTGACTAGTCTGCTGATACCTCTCTCGACATTTTCTATATATATTTTTTGATCCCTTGGGACTACCAGTATATCCTAAGCCCTCTTCTTTCTTCTATATATCTCCTAGCCTGGAGCACGAAGGTCGAGTACTCTCAGGCAGTCGTCTTCAATACCCTTCAAATCACATGTTCGGAGATGAATTGTACTAAACAGTACTCATAAACCTCCACGTTTCTCTAGGTATAAGGAACTCAAAATGCAAAATTGTCAGGATCCCTTGGGAATGTAAGAACCTTCTCACTAATCCCTTGACTGACCTCGGCAATGGCACTCAATGACGGGGAAGACTCCTAGGGTCGAAGGGGGCAACAACAACGACACGACGACAGCGAAGTGGTGCGGCTAGCAACAGACTCGGCATTGAGGCGCGCGTCTCTAGGGTGCGGCGTTGAGGCATCGTGGAGGTTGGCGGCGTTGATCGGTGACAGTGTGATGGTTAGAGGAGGCATCGATGGCGTGAATTGGGGCGGCGATGGGGTGAGGAAGGGGAAGTGTCAGGGGAGGGTTTGGGTGGCAATTTCATAAATAAAAGTTGACTTGACTCTGACTCGAATTAAAAATAATAACTAACTCCTAATAAATTTATAAAAAAAATTAAAAAATATGGAAAAATACCATAAAATATAATACACTGCGTGATATCAAATGACATGTTCTATGACTAATAGCCAACTCAAATTACTATATAACACGTCCTAATGCGTTATTCGGCCTAAAAATAATTCTATAATCAATTGTATAAAAAATATAACTGTATACTATCATATACTCTGATAACTCATTTCTCATCATTTTTCTGACGTTATCATCATATACCCCTTCATTGTTCAAACACACGGCTCGCCTCGGCTTAGTACATGGGTTATGAAACTGACTTGATTAAACCGACTAGTTCATTAATGTAAAACTCTAACTCGAGTCATGGGTTTTACACTGTAAATGTACCTAACGTGTTGTCATAGGTACATTATTGAACTCATTCTTAACTTATGGGACTTACAACAGTTTCAAAAAAAAAACAAAATAAAAAAACCTTCACAATATAGAAACGAATGTCATTAATGGCCGTCGATACTTCACGAACATGCCGTTGATAGATGACCTCATATGCCATCGATACGTCACGTATGCTACCACAACGCTGGTTGGGACCAAGACAACCACTCTCATAGTTATAGGTTGGTTTTGTCAAGCACACTTGTTATGACCTTTCTGGTTGTAGTGGGAGCAGCGGTGCATACTAAGTGATATCAACAAAATATTTTACATAAACTAGGTCTTGACCCATCTGTTTGTTTTATCTACCACATCTATTATGCCATCACAATTATCATCATAAACTAAAATTTGACACATCTATTCATTACTTCTGTCATATCATTATATCAATTTCACAACCAATACTATTAGTTCAACATGAAGCACACATTACAACATGCTGCATCATAAACAAAAACACAACAATTCAAACACATATCACATCAAGTTTGTGCATGCACATAGTAGTCATTGCTTCTCTATCAAAGCCGACATATCATACTCTTGTTCCTTACCTAAATAAATAATACAAAACCGTCAGTAAATAGTATTAATGGTCAAAAAATAACTATAGCAAGCCCACAAATAAGAGTTAACTCTCATTTTGAAGAAACCATATATAACTTCTACTGAACTCTCTAAAGGGCATCTGCTGGGGAGCCAATGAGCCACGGACCTTCTCTTGGTATTTTCTCATGTTTCTTTTCTTTTCCATCCATTGGGACTACCGGTATATCCTAAGCCCTCTCTTATCCTCCATATATCTCCTAGCAATAAGCACAAAGGCTGAATACTCTCACACAATCACTTTTAGTACCCTTTGAACTACATATCTGGACGTGCATTGTACTAAATGATACCCGTAAACCTCCACATTTCTCTGGGTGTGAGGAAACTCAAAATGCAAATTTGTCAAGATCGCTCAGGAATGGAACAACCCTCTCGTTAATCCAGAGTCGGCTGTGATTGGCACGTGCACCAACTCATGATACATACAAGTAGATTTCACCATCTTTTGTCTTACTGAAACTTGATAAAATTATATATAGGCTTGGGAAGGGGTTTATATAATACGCCTGAAGGCAACTTGTGGAGGATTTTGTTTTCAAAATCAAACTTAAGGATCTCATCTTTGAGGGTTATTAATCCATAAAACTAGTTGATTAAATGGCCCGAGTTAAGTGGGATCCGATAAAATACCACTTAACTTATCCTGTAAATAATAAATCATATCACACATAATATAGCAAAAAATAAGGGACGAGTCATAAATAAACCTGGTAGAAACTCCAAGCTGGCCACACACCTATACGGCGAGCTCCTGCTCTAAACCTGCACATTAAAGCTAAATGCTAATGCCCACACCAACTATATGATGTATGTATGAAATGGATGCCTAGAAATTATTACATAATCATGAATATGATAAACACTAACATTAACATCGAACAATCAACAATGACCTAGACAAACAAACTTACAATTTAAAACTTTCCTATCATTACTTTTAACTATGTGACTACATCACAATTTTTAAGATTATCATCATCTCATATCCATTCTTATTCTGAAGTAACTTTCTAATCAAATCGATAATTAACTTATTCAATTATAAAATTAATACATATTTCACAATTCCAAATATCATCTATAACATATTAAATTTCATAATCAAATAATTCCAATTATCATTAGCCCTTATAAATTCTTAATTACATAGAGAAATTCATTAATTAATAGATAATTATCACAAAATTTCAAAATTAACATATTAACAAAAATATAAAAATTTTATAAAATTATGAATGATATGCATAATGATTAAAATAAATTAAAAATCTAAAATTTGAGAAGCAATAAGCATCTCACAGTAGTTCAAACTTGAGTCGACGACAACAGCGGCTGCGGCCGTAGCTACTAACATTGCCAAAGAGTGGCAGCTGTGGCTAGAAATCGGCCGGCAAGGGAAGGACTAGAGGGCTAAGTGGGGTCTAGGTGGTATGTCCAGGGCAACTAGCCAAAACATGGTTGGAATTGGTTCGCAGCGCTCTTGCCAGTGGTGGCCAAAGGAAGGATGGGACGAGCGAGCTCGGCAGAGGAAGGCAAGGGGAAAGGAGGGAAAGGGAAGTGGAGAAAAGGGAAAGGAAGGGTCAACGAGGGAGGACCTGGCCAAACGGTGACGACCGGTGGTGGCGACCAACAATGGCGAGGCCGGCAGCCCTCTATGAAACTGAGCAAGGTCGGTGGCAAACAGTGGTAGGGGAAGAGGAAGAAGGACAGAAGGAAGGGGAGGGGAGGCGAGGCAATGGTGGCACCGCCAGTTAGCAGTGAGGTCGTCAACAATGAAGGTTGTTGGAAGGGGCAAGGTGTTAGTAGGTAGGGTTTTTGGAAAAACAAGGGAAGAAAGGTTGGGAAGAAAAATACAACATGAGGGTAGTTTTGTAATTAAAATTTAACTCTCTCCCGACTCTAGTCAATAACAATAAATAAATTTTAAAAAAATACAAAATAAAATATAATAAAATACCATAAAATAAAATAATAGTGTATTAACTCAAATGACATGTTCTAAGCCTACTAACCCACAAAAAAATAATAACTAATGTATCTTAACGTGATAAACAATTTAATTGTAAATTTACAGTCCACTCAAAATAAAACAAAAAAACTAGGCATGCTGTAACACC
>JAURVB010003902.1:0-69545 GCA_033002965.1 Piper betle
AGCGGTGCTCGGTACTCGTTACCGATCATGTCCGCTACCCAACTGCTATCGGTACTGCCCCGATATCTCGCCCGGTACAGCAACTCGCCTGATAGACCCCATGCAGCACGATGCACTTCACACTAACACGGAAATATGCTCGGTAGATTGTTCACCACTCGGATAGCACCCTACCTGACTTGGACGCGGGAATGTTAGAACAACTGCCAAACCCTAGCTCTCGTCCGTCCCACGAGCTAAACCCGTAACAGCAACCCTCAACCAATCTTTGGCGACCCCATTCTGGCCACCCAATCAGGAACTCCCGACCTGACCATGGTGACTCCATGTCGGTCACATAATTAGCCCATGACCCATGGCAACTACCCCAGTCGGCCACATAAACAGCACCCGACCAGACCCATGGTGGCCCTTGCACCAGCATGACGACGACCCTCTAGCACCACCTTGACGACGACCCTCTAGCACCACCACGGCGGCGCCCCCGACCAGCATGGCTGCACCACCACGCTGACACCGATCTGTTCTCCCATCAGATTTCAGACCTGCGTGCCTCCTCGACGGTCTATTTTGGCCCTCCAAGGTGGCTCCATCCGGCCAGCATCACCGTCGGGAGCAATTCCCACCTCCAGCACGTCAACTCCGCACCATGGAAGGAAACATGGCGTGGTTGCTCTGCAAAATAGCAGGACATCCTCCTAGTTTTCTTCTTCCCTTGTTGATTTCACATTTAATTCTTATGTTTATCATGTTTATGATTTATGCAACATGTGTATGCATGCAACAAAAGAAAAGGAAAGGAAAGGAAGAAGAATTACTCGAGCGAAGGAGGAAGCCGACGTCTGTCTGAAGAGAAATTATGTAGATGACACCCTCCCTTCTCTTTATATAATGTCATGAAGGCTAGGGTTTGTGAAAACATACTTCGCCCGTATTTTACTTGCGAATCGAGTAACCGGGTAATCGATATGATTCACTTTATTGTTTAAACGGTTTGATTCCGCTTTACCGATTAAACAATAATTAATCAGTTAAAATACTTTTCACTTAATCGGGTAATTCACAATTAACCGGTTGACGGTAAATAATTTGTATGGGAAAAAAAATTTCCAACATTCTATCCCACTGCGATGAACGTATTTATTATTATTATTATTATTATTTCCAGGTCTTTACATGGCTCCTTAGTAGTTACCCTTATGAGAGTTCTGGCAAAGTATATGCATATTTTCTTTTCATGTGAGTTAGCTCTCATTGAAAGTTTTATATTAGTTATTTTCTAGACCAGTGACAATCATTGCTCACAATTTTCTATTATATATGTAGGTGAGCATCAGACACAATAGGATATGTTGGACTTGACGAATGTGCAATGGCATCTTCTAATGACCCGCCCGAACCAGACTGGGTGTTACCTAAAATATAATTGATATAACAATAACATTCTAGAACATGATTCATAATATAGCAAATAAGTCTAGCAGTTTATAAGTCATAAAAAGAAATCATGTTCTGATAGCATATGAAAAAGGAAGTCCAATTATTATGATTCACCTACCTAGGCTGGTAAAAGAACCACCAACCACACTCTTTGTAACACCCCAAATCCGGTCCACGCTCGTGAACCGAACCGGCATGTTACAGGCCCCGGTTAGGTCGGCTAACCCGAACCCAACTCGTGCGGATCTAATCTCGGCGTCTTAAGATGAAGATACGACTCGTCATGCATGGATAAATGCTCAAAATCCTAACATGATACTACATGGATGACGTGCAAGGTAATTCATACAACAATACGATTACGATCAAAATTAATAAAAATTCTAAAATACAACGGACAGAAGTCTCCCCTAAAAGTGCAATTAGGGTCCACCCTGTCAAAATAATATATACAAGTATATATGCATATATCAACAATTTCATTAACACACAATCTAATATACTGTAAACTCATTCTAGAACTGGGGTCTCAACCCACAACGCTTCCACTGCGCACTCTATTCATGTTTCACATTCTATCATGTCTTAACATGTAATCATGTCACATCATCATGTCTCAAGCATTTAATCACACCATTCACTATATAATAACATCATAAACACAATATAATCACTCAATCGACTGACATGTGTGCAAGCGACAACAGTGCTCCTCCGTCCAAGCTGGCTCCTCCAACTCGTGATTATTACCTACATATAGTATAAAAACACGTCAGTAACAAGTGTTACTGGTCCAGAAAAATAAAATAACTATAACAAGTTGGCTATGAGAGCAAACTCTCATATGAAAGAAAACATCATATACTCCACGTGAACACTCTGAAGGGCACTACTGAGGAGCCACTGGGCTGCAGACCCGGTAGCATCCCGAACTTACTGATCTGCTGCTGCTGATGCCGCTCTCGGCATTTTCTTACTTCATTTTCTGGTCTCAAATCCTAAGCCCTCTCCTTACCTCCATATTTCTCCTGGCCTTGAGCACGAAGGCCGAGTACTCTCAGGCAGTCGCCTTTAGTACCCTTTGAACCACAAGTCCGGACATGCGCTGTACTAAACAGTACCCGTAAACCTCCACGTTCTCCGGGTGTGAGGAACTCAAACGCGGAGTTGTCAGGATCCCTCGGGAATGGAACAGTCCGCTGGCACTAATCCAAAGCCCGCTTTGACTGTCACGACATCCGCTCATGGTACGTGCAGTCGGTTTCTCCATCTCTCGTCTCACTGAAAACGCGAAAACTACTATATATATATATGGGCTGGGTAGGGATTTATATAATAGGCCCGAAGGCAACTTGTGGTGGATCTTGTTTTCGAAATCATCCTTGAGGGATCTCATCCTCGAGGGGTTATTAATCCGGAAATCTGTTCGGTTAAATGGCCCGAGTTAAGTGGGATCCGATAAAACGCCACTTAACCCGTCCTGCAAATAATAAAATAAACATACAATAGAAGAGAGCGTAAAACAGAGACGAGTCCTAAACGGACCTGGTAGAAGCTCCAAGCGTGTCATCGCGCCTAGGCGGCGAGCTCCTACTCCGTACCTACACATCAAAACTAAATACTAACGCCCGCTAACTAAATGATGCATCAAACTCAATAAATATCAATCAACAATCAAATAATCATAAGTATGAAAATAATTCTAACTAATCCTATTCATACCAATTTTACTGTGTTTTTATGTCATACTCGATTAGCATGCTCATATTTACTTATCTCATTAGATCACTTATCCTCCATGCACTATCAATCACATCATGTAACTTATCACTTCATCACTTATCCTCCACGCACTATCAATCACATCATAAATCAACCCTAGCATGTTGTGCTAACAATCATCAAGTTTTAAATAACTAACTTAGAGGTAATTATACCTCATGTCATCGGCAATCGGCGACGACTAGGGTTTCGTCGCGCGTCTCGGAGCTCGAATTCGGCGCTCATCAGCGTCCGAAGTTCGATCGGGATCGACTGGATGAGCTCCGCGGAAGATCCAGCGAACTCCAGTGAATCCGGTTTTCCGGCAAGTTCTGGCAGTTTTTCGGCGGCTTTAGTGGTTTTCCGGCACCTCTCCGGCGGTTTTCCGGCAACAGTCGCCGGCGGCATCTACTGGCCGGAAAGTGGTCATATTGGGTACCATTGGAACCGGCTCGGTGAGCCCGACGCATCTACGACGTCGACATGGCCAACAGAGGCGGCGGCTCGCCGGAAAATGCCTAAAACAGAGCGGCGGCGATGGGAGAAGAATCTGGCCAGTCTGGGCGGCGATGGGCTCCGATCTGGTCGGGGAAGGTCGCTAGAGTGGTCGAGGATGTCGAGGCTACCACTCGATCGTGGCGGCGACGGTCGCCGGCGACGCGATCGACGACGGGAGCGCAACGTGGGTGCGGCGCTAGGCACGGCGATCCGGCGTCGCGGAGGCCGGACGGTGGCCGGCGGCTGCTCGGGGCGGCACGGCGACCGCCGTGGCAGGGCATAGCAACGACGACCAGCAACAGGCCGGCGTCGACAGTGGCGGCGACGCTGCACAGGGGCGGCGTCGGGCAAGGGTTTGGGGAAGAAAACGTTGGGAGGGAAGAAAAGAGCTGGTGGCAAACTTGTAAATATTACTTGACTCGTCTCCGGCTCGAGTCAAGAATAATAATTAAGTCGCCGTAAATCCTAAAAAATTCCATAAAATCGGGAAAAATCTCATAAAATCAAACAAACACCAAAACATCATAATGATATGCTCTAGAACTATCAACCCACCCAAACTACCCGTAACGCGTCCTAACGCGGTAAACAGCCTAAAACTAATTCTACGATCTACTATATATAAAAATAAACAAAAGTAACTTGCATCCTCTCATATATTCTGATAACTCATTCTCTTCTGCTGTGTTCATGACGTTATCATATACTTGGGTACACATGACTCTCATAGCTCATACACACGATTGGCGTCGGCTGAATACACATGTTCTGAATCTGACTCAACTCAAAAATAACGGTCGAACCGACCCATGCATGCGCACACACGCTACATGGGCCGCTACCATCTAGTCTTTTAGTGTTCTTGCAGGTTACATTTACATCAACTATATTTTTAGGTAACACCCGGTCTGGTTCGGGCGGGTCATTACATCTCCTCACACTTACTACTTAATTCAAACTTGACTCCCTTCCTTGTGAGTTTGGTCATCGGCGATGCTACTAAGGAGAAGTCTTTAATGAATTTTCTGTAGTAACCCGCTAAGCCAAGAAAGCTTCTGATGTCAGTGACTGACTTGGGTTGTGGCCAATCAGTGACTGCTTTCACTGTTGATGGATCCACTGCAACTCCGGTCTTTGAGATAATATGACCAAGGAAGTTTACCTCCTTCAACCAGAAGTCGCACTTTGAGAGCTTGGTGAACAGTTGATTTTCTCTCAGAACTTGAAGTGTAATGGACAGGTGCTTCACATGTTCTTCTTCATTATTTGAATAGACCAGAATGTCATCCACAAACACGATAATAAACTTGTCCAAGTATGCATGAAATACTATGTTAATGAGTGACTTAAAGGCCGCTTGGTGCATTTGTTAGACCAAAAGGCATAACAAGAAACTCATAATGTACATAGCAAGTTCGAAAAGCCGTAATCTGTATATTTGACTCTTTTACTCGCAACTGGTGATGACCAGACCGCAAGTCTATCTTAGAAACTACTCCGGCTATTTTTAGCTGATCAAACAAGTCATCAATCCTCGGTAAGGGGTACCAATTCTTGACTGTCACTTGATTGAGTTGTCGATAGTCAATACACAGCCGATTAATTATTGACCGTTTATCGATTACCATATTTTGTATTACTTATGGCGATATCGCACAATAATTTATTAGTTTAGCAACTTTAACCCATAGCCCATTAGAATAATTATTTTTAAAGATTTATTACGAGTTAGTATTATTTTTAACTCAAGTCGCATCGAGTGAAGCATTATTTACATATTTGCCATCTTCTTCTTCCCCAACGTTCTTCTGTTCTCCTACCTTCATCTTTGGCACCAAAACCAGACCATGACCTTCACTAACTGCCTCCCCAACAATCCAATTGATCAACCATATTGAGCATCCCAACATAGCATCAACAACAAGATAAAATCAGCAAGCGAGGAAGCCTCAAGTGTGTGTTTTATAGCAGCTATCCAAGGCGACACCTCCCTGCAGCAAGGTGCACGACGCCTGGGCAGCAGCATCGCCAGGAATGCAAGGCGAACTCTGTCCGGCCAGTAGCACTGCCGGGAACGCTCCCCTTCTCCCCACTCGACAGCCCACTATCAAACCCCATGCACAGAAATCACAAGACGCTAGGGGCTACAACTTAACTATCCTAATTCAACCGATTACATAGTATAGGACGTTGATGCAGCAACAGCAAAACAAAACAACCATGAATTGATGAAACAGCAGCACTTTACATGGCGGTCATGAATTGATGAAGCAGCAGAAAAAATAGCATGGCGATCATGAAATGCATGTTTACAAGAGAACAAAACAGCAACCAAAATGAGAAAAAGAATGACAAGAAAAACATACCGAACAGGACATGAAGACGAGGTGTAAGAACGTCGCCAAGAGGAAAGCAAAAAGAAGAGAAGGGGAAGAAGATGAGAATGACGGCTAGGGTGAGGAAGAGGAGAAATAGGTGACTAGGGTGAGGATGATGCCCTCCTCATAAAATGAAATGAAAATAACAACTAGGGTATGGGAAAACACCCCAACACCCATATTTTAGTTAACCGGGTAACCGGGTAAAGCATAAAATATAATATTTAACCGGGTAGAGAATATAATATAACAATAATATAATAATAATAATACTTTCTCCAATGTTCAATCCTTCCCCGACTGAGTCGAATATATATATATATATATATTCACAGTCATTACATTGAAGTTTCATATCACTATGCTCAAGAGGTACATACCGAATGGATCTCACAAACTACGTGAAGTGGAGCTCGACGTCCGACCCAACCTATTGATAACTCTTGATCAAGGTTATTATTTTGTTTGATCTAAGTCTGTTTTTCAAGCATTTGCCCCGTTTTTATAACTGGATTAGCTAATATACTAATTTTTCAATAAAGACTAATAAAATATTATTCTAGAATTTTATAGAATTTACCTCGTATTGATAACTCTCAATCAAGCTAATATACTAAGTCTTTTATCTAATATCATATTCCTCAAGGGCAGACATTATTATCCTTTCATGTGTGTGAGTTGATTGGGGAGTAGTATGTTTCTAGGAAATTATCTAGAAGTTTCAAAGAAGCTGCCATGAAGCTATCTATCCCAGCATTGTACTTTATATACTAGAGCACTTTCTCATAATGGAGAAGGGAGGAGATGGTTTTTGGAGAGTTAATCACAGAATTGTATTAGGAATGCATTTTCTTCTTCAGACCTAAGGCCTTCGAGATCTTCACTTCTTCAAAATGAGGGAAGGGAAGAGAACGAGGCTAGAGAAGAAGATTTAGGCCAATGCCTCAAGGAACCAGATTTGCATAACTCTTTTCTTCTTCTCTTGTCTACGTTGTCTTTCTTGACGAACTCAGCGATGCTTTTTAAATCTTTCATGGGGTAAGTTTCTATACATCTAGGATGAACAATGGATCTTTGTAGAAATGTAATGTAAAGTATTATTATCTATCTCTTTGAGTGTGATTGTGTGCTCATTATTTCATTTCTACTCTTAATACTTCAAAACCGTAGCTAACTTTTGTATTATAAAGCGATTTGAGTTCAGCCTAGACATAGGGAATTCATTTATATCATTAGTTAAAATTGCCAAGGAGACTTGGATAGAGATACACTTGATTTCATAGATATCCAAATAGGGGAGTTACTCTTCATGCATTGTTCCCATTTTGTTTACACAGACATGTAGATTAGGGAAAGAATGATAGGTTGTGATTTGTAGCAAAAGCTCTTTACAACTACCTTCATTTCCCCCGATATCAACACACATCATACGCAATTAAATCGAACTAGAAATTTTACTTTATAAAGTAAACAAAGTAAAGTTAACCATTTCATGTATCATTTTCATTTGAAAGAACTTAATCAATTTGATAACAGAGTATTTGGATTAGCATATTATCATTATTGCTTTTAGTTTCAAGCATTTGCATCGAATTTGTGTTTAAGTTAGAACAGTGTTATTGCTGCTTAGGGAATTGCTTAAAATCTGCTTAAAATATTTAAATCCTCGTTGGAGCTATCTCTTAGTCATCACTCTATTACGTGCTTGATGCATGCACCACTTGGGCGATGTATTAAAATAGCACAACACTTATCCTACAAGGAGGAGGTTACACAGATTCTCTACTGATCAGTGAAGACTCTTTGTAGGAAGGAAATACTCTTGTGAAGGTGCTCCAGTCACTACAAAGAGTTGAGGATGCCACTTGGGAGTGCGAGGACAAGACACGGTAACACTTCCCCAGACTCTTTCTTGTGAAGGATGCAATACGATGTATTACCACAGCCCCTACTTCTTTATGGTTGTGTGCACTATTGTATGATTATCGTTTGCAGGTTGTAACATCTTGTTGCGTTTGTGCCCCCTTAGGCAAATTTTGGGACGAAAATTTCTTTAGTGGGAGAGGTTGTAAAACCAAGATTGGTTTTCACCCAAATTGGGTTAGTTGGATTTAGTCCTTCTTGTCGTGGTTCTAGTATGGTATGGTGTATGTTTGCCCGACCTTAACCTCCTTCAGTGTTTGGTATGCCTCTATGGACGCTACGTGTCCAACCTTTTTATTTCTGGTTTGGTCGAGTGAGTCTAGTTAAACATTAGGACTGAGTACCTCATGTTTAACTAGACTCACTCGACCAAACCAAGAAATAAAAGGTTGGACACAGCGTCCATAAATACATACCAAACACTGAAGAGGTTAGATCGAAGACAAACATACACCATACATACTAGAACCACACGACAAGAAGAAACAGGGTCTTGCATGGTATGTAGCAGTAACTATCATTTGTTTGAGAGGCATCTTTCTTTAACCTTTTTTCCTTGTCTTAAATGATGTTCATAACTTTTGTTTTATCTATTGTTAAAATTTTATTAGGAATTACTGTGATTAGTTAAGCATTTCTCTATTTATTTGTGAGACACCAAAGCTTAAGGCGTCATAGTTTTCCCTAATTCTGGTATCATTTATTTTGTATTCAGCCATATATGAAGAGATGTACATTAATGGTGCCTTATTACTCCAGGGATTGCATGATCAATATTTTGAAAGGATGGTAGACAATTAATAGATAATAATTTTGTAGTCACTGCCCCCTGGTATCTGTTATAATTAATAAAAAATTATTGCATTTTCACCGTTGCTTTGATGTTCGTGGATGATATGGTTTTTCTTTTCCCTTCTCTCTAAAAACATAATCACCATATTGTAAAACATCAATTTTATAGTTTTTTAATCATTGTACATTCTTAATTCGTCTTAACTTTTGTCTGTAATTGTGAAATTATTTGTATGAGAATTTCGTTTACACCTTGAAGCTGTTGTTTTTTATTATTTATATTGAAGTGCTATAGTTTTAACATGAACCACACAGGCTTTTGGAACAACTGATCAAGTCAAAATATTGACTGGGTTTAGAAGAAAAACATGGATAAAACTGCCGACATCTAGTATATATTTTGCACTAGGTTTGGCATGGGGAGGGGGTGGTATTAGGAAATTTTTTACTTGAAAAATTTCCGTAATTATAATTGTAGCACTCTATGTCATTACTCATTTATCTCTCAATATTCTAGATGATGCTTATATTAGATGTAGCAAATATAATGTTTCGCTAATCTGAAATTGGAATGCATATTTAATATTTTGCCATTGCAAACTTCCAGGTTGTCTATGTTGTCTGCCCATTTCCGGATCCTATAGCAGTTCTACGCACTATTATTGAGTCATCGGCTGCTCTTGGTTCAGTTATCCTTTCATCAGAAAATCGGTCGTTATTGTACTCTCAGATTGGGAAAACTTTGAGCTGCTCTATGGCTCTTGATGAAACATCAGTATCAAATGTTTTTACCCTACCGGGATTCAGTGTGCCCAGAACTGTATTGCAGATTGTTTCTGTTGAAGCTGTCTTTGGAATAAATAGGTCAATTGTTGGTGAGTTTGCATTTCTTAAGGAGGTTGCATTCACTGTATACAACAAAGCTCGGCGGGTTGCACGCACTTCCCCTAGTGATACAGGTATTTCTTTGGGTGCTTTGGGTAGATCTCAATCGTCTTTGATGCAGATGGTCTCGCCAGTACCTGCTCCATGGAAGGATCTGTGTTACGTCGAGAATTTCAGGGACATCTGTTGAGCTCGATGCTAACATGAGGTCTGGTGCTTGGGATAGTCCTTGGCAGTCTTCTAGAACTGGTGGGTTGTCCTCTGATGCCAACAGAGTGGGGGACTTGTCCTATCGAGAAGAAACAGGATATATGTTCGAACCACTTTTTATATTGGCTGAACCTGGTGCCGTTGAAAATGGAGTGTCATTGGCAAATTTATTGTCAGACCCTTCTGGCTGCAAAGCTGGTACAGAGGATAACTCAGGGATAGTTTCTCAGTCTTCATCTTCGTCTGGGGCTGCCGATATGGGACCCTTTTCCATACTTGACTGCTCTGAGACAGATTTACCAGGATCCTGCAATCAAAAGATTCCAAGCCTCCATTGCTGTTATGAGTGGACTGAGGATTGGCGATGGTTAATGTGCATCTGGACAGACTCTAGAGGAGAATTACTCGACAGCCATGTGTTTCCTTTTGGTGGGATTAGTGGTCGGCAAGATACGAAAGGTCTCCAAAGCCTCTTTGTTCAAGTGCTTCAGCTAGGGTGTCAAATACTGTCTTGCTCTGAGGGTGGAAACGTCAAGGCTAGGGATATTGTCATCACTCGAATTGGTTGTTTTTATGAACTCGAATGTCAAGGTTGTCTAATAAGCTCCTTTTTTTGATAATCCTATCGATTCTTTTACTTAAGATTATTCAATCTGACTCGTTGCTCTGAACAGAATGGCAAAAGGCTATTTATACAGTTGGAGGGAATGACGTGAAGAAGTGGTCCTTGCATTTGAGGCGTTCTCCCCCTGATGGAATTGGCTCAGGTGGTAATGGTAATTCTTTGCAGCAACAGGAGATTAGTCTGATCCAGGATAGGCCACTGCCTTCTTCTCCCAGTCCATCCTTATACAGTCCCCCTCAAAACCTTCAAGCTTTATGAAAGGTGGAATGGGGCAAGCAGCAAGAAAGCCTCTTTTACCAACAGGCCAGACAGAGAGCTCGAGGGCCTGTTCCAGTGGGTGCAAAGCATTAGTTTGATTGGAGTTTCTGTTGATCATTCCCTTAGCTTAATTTTTCCCACTGACACGTCTTGTACGGGTGAGTCCTTTTTCCATCTCAATTAACTTTGATTGCAAACATAATTTGTGTTTTTTATGCAATTTGTTCTGAGCTGGTTCATTTTGAATCAGACATAATCTTGCTTCATGTCTTTGCAGGAACAGGGAACCCAAACCTTAGTGCGACGAGTTCATCAACAAGTTATTTGGAGGGCTTTAGTGCTGTGAAGTCGCTTGGATCGACACCAGCTTCATATGTCCTGATACCATCTCCCAGCATAAGATACATTCCCCCATCTACGTTACAACTACCCACATGCCTTACAGCTGAATCTCCCCACTCGCTCATCTTCTTCATAGCAAAGGTTCAGCCATCCCGTTGTCCACGGGATTTGTCATCTCAAATGCTGTTCCTTCAGTGAACAAGGACATCTCAAAAGACGAATGGCCTTCTGTTCTCGCAGTTAGTCTTGTTGATTATTATGGAGGGAGCAACTTAAGCTTTCAAGAAAAGGCGGCCAGAGGAAATAGTAAAGCAGTAAGAAATGTAAGCATCGACGGTAGAGAGTATGAGGTGGAGATCCATTCGGTTTTGGAAGCGGCTGCAGCTGAGCTGCACACCCTTTCCTGGATGACGACAAGTCCCTCAGTTTCAGAGAGACGAACTGCGCTTCCTTTCCATTGTGATATTGTTTTAAGGCTGAGAAGGCTTTTGTATTACGCTGATAAAGAATTTTGCCACTTGCCAGAAAAAGCAAACCAAACTTGATTAAAATGTGATGCTCATTACCACCACAATTGGGAGTAAAATATGTTTTTGAGTGTTAATTGTCCAGATTGAAGGCTGAACGATGGGTGCTTGTTTGATACGGTCGGCATCGAGAGAGTGATTTGGGTCGAGAGGTGTCGAGAAATACGGGGTTCGCAATGATTTATTGTAAATAAAGGCTCTCCCTTGCCCTTTTAACAAAGGAGAAAATTGAGTGGCGACAACTTGACTAGGTCAGTTTATGTAACTGCCCTGGAATTGCCCGGGTATCATGAGCAGGTACACCTGTGTCTTGCATGTATTATTATTATGGATTTTTTTATCTTTTCGAAGAACCCTGTAAGTTGGTTGCTTGAATTGCAAGGAAATTCACCACGCTCCTGATGTTCAGAAACGGCCCTTTAACAGATTTAAGTTGATGTACGTCGGTCGTTGAAGGAAAGCGTAATGCTCAATTGTAAGAGAAGCCAATCAGAGCGTATTCGCTCTAATCGGTGGTTCAGTAATTGCTCATTTTTTGAATTGAGAACGCAGCCAAGACCACAACACTGTAAAAGACAATCGCATACTAACCCACTGAGACATGGTAGTTAAAAAAAGAAAATCAATGTACAATGAGGATGCTTACCATTCACTCCGGCCACCTTCATTCATTATCCAAACTATTTTACAACCCCCAGCCGCCGCGAGGCCAACACACCCGAAACGGATATGCACCCTCTTTAAAAGTCCACAAAGAAAGCATAAAACAAAACTGCTTCACCGCTGCGATCAGGCCGTATACAACTCACAAAGAAATTAATGTAAAATAAATCAGTGAAGATGAAAGCAACAGGCCCGACAAGGAGTTTATCATCTCCTCCAGTCATCATCTTCCAACAAGCTCTTGAGACGGTACAAAGCCTCCGAGGACAAGGCACAGCATCTGAGCCGAGAAGATCCTCTGCGCTCTGAGAATCTGTCTGATTCTATGTCTGATGAAAAGCAGACGACAATGACGGTGAGATTATCGGCTGCTTTCAAACTCAGTGCCTCCATGACCAACTCTCTCGCACACTGCGCTGGATCATCATGCCGCCTAAGCCCACGACGAACAACACCAACAGCCTCTTGACTGGACATCACATCCCATATACCATCGCAACCAATGATCAGGAACTCGTCATCCTCTGTTAGGTAGGCTTGCCTGAATTCTGGTTCCGCAATCAAAGGGGAGGAGGAACCGCGTGGAAGCTTCAAGTCCCAATCACCTAATGCTCGTGCTACAGATAAAACGCCATTTAGGTAGCCATCTTCTACATACCCTCCAGCTTCCTCAATACGTTGAAGTTCTGCATCATAATTAGGTCTATGATCCCGTGACATATCCACAGCTTCCCCTTTGCGGCAAAGCACCGCTCGACAATCACCAGCATTAGCTACCAAAAGATGCCTGCAAAGACAAGATGGCAGTCAAGACTCCAAAACAACAATCCTAAAATGACCAGCCAAATGTAGATAAATCAGGTCAAATGTAGAACAAAGGTTCTCTAATCCCTAATTACTTCATAATCAGGTGCAAAATACTAACCTTCCAAATATCAAGGCAGTGAGAGCAGTGGTTCCTGAAGATGCATTAATAGTTGAATCATCAGCTAAAGCAAGGTCTGCCACAAGAAATGATTTGCGGAGTGAATCCTCCAGTTCTGCTAAAAATATGTCATCAACTTTCAATGCTCGAGGAAAGTCCACATCTTCGAAAAACAATCTTATAGCATTTTTTCGAACAAATGCTGCAGCCTCAGGGCCACCATGACCATCAAACACCTGGCATCACGCCATGACAGATTCCTAAGAAAGCTTTTAAAAGGGCCCAAGCCTGCATATTGAAATTCCATACGTTTCACTGAGATAAGAAGTAGAGTAACTTACCCCATAAAACGAACAAGGCGAAGGGAACTGCATCAATGATCCAAGGTGTGCAGAGAGATTGTCAATCCGTAAATGTTCATCTTCCATATAGCTACGGGGACCAATGTCAGAATAACTACCTGAGCGAACAATAGGAACAAAGCACATTAGTGCAGGCTCTGAAGGAAGGACGGCAGTAAGTGATGTCTCAGCTCCAATCTCCTACAAAAAGTGGAATATATATGAATATATGAACTCCAATCTCCTACTAATAACACAGCAGCTGATGAAACAAATTGGGCAAAAGAAACCAAAATACAGCAAACTGTATACAGAGCATTCATACATTCAGATAGATCATGTTAGTTATCCTTGAGCTATTTTTGGTTAAAAGCAAAGAAATATTTATTTCAACAGAAAAGCATTAACAGTTATAAAGAGGAATGAACCATCATCTGAAAGGAGAGAATAACGGGTTACCACAAAGACTACTCACAGAACCCACACGAACAATCGCTGCATGCCCCTAGAATAATAACCTTATAATAGCAAAAGCCTTGAAAAAAAAGGATAAATGCTACCAGCAAGTTAGGCAGACATGACCGATACTCCTAAATGATAAACCGCATGAGTGGAATCAAACGCAGGAGTACAAATGAGTAATAAATTGATATTGCTGTGTACAGCAGACAAAGACAAAGAATTGGAAGAAACATCCTATTTTACCACAAATAGATCCCATCCATCCATGCAGAAATTCCAAGCATACAAGAAATCACAGGCATCTATGACTCAAACCCTCTACCACCCACCCCACAAAAGATTAGGGGAAGAGTAAAATACACACAACAGAAAAAATAAACCCACATCAACGAAAACAGAAATCATCAGTAATTCAGATTGCTCCGGCACATAACATACGTGGAGAAAGTTAAGAGCACAACAAACAAACAACCAGGAATACAAACAACACCAATATCTACTTCACAAAGGAGGAGAAGGAGAAGGAAGAGGAGGATAAAAGAATAAAAAAGACCAAATTTTAATTTTTCTATCTACAACAGTAACCTACCAGGAAGAAAGAGAAGAAAGAAAGAAAACAATGTTGTTACCGAGTGGGAACCAAGGATTCGAGGAGAAGAGAGATGAGCCATGTCTTCAACCTTATGAAAGTCGGCGGCATCAAGGGGGTTACACTGGTACTGCACATCCAACACCGTACCCGCCACCATCTCTCTCAAAAACCAATCAATGTCTCACCAAAAACCCAAACGCACCACTCCTCCAATCGCAACAACAAACCTCTCTCGAAACTCTATCAATTATTATTTGCTTCCAATGAATCAACAAAAAAAACAAGCAACAAACAAACTAAAAGGAGAAGAAGAAAGCACAGTTTATTACAATGAGAACGCCTCCTATCTTTCGCCTACTCTTCTCTCCGTCCCTCTTCTCCTCCTAACTATTATTATTCTATCTACTATATGAATATACATACTTTTATTTATATATAATACAATACAATACAATACAACACAATATAATATAATATAATAACTATAATAAATAATATTGGGTAAGTCGGTTATAGGAAGGAAGGATCAGGGTGAATGATGACCGCGTGGGATGTAGGGTACCGGCGGCTAGCAGCACAGACAGGGATCATCGGACGGGCACGTGTTGGGTTCCACCACCGACTACTGACCGGCGTAACAGGTGAACACATAAAAGAAAACTAGTATTATATTATGCATTATTATTTTATTGTTGAGGAGCGCGGGCGGCGAAGGGGCGTTTTGGTCATTCAGGTCGGCGCCTCCTCTTTCCGCTGCCGCTTCCCGTTCACACTTCCTCCTCACTACGCTGGCGTTAACGCTTCCGGCTTACACTCTGACCCCAATAACCCCCTCCCTTTCATTTTTTACCAATTAATTAATTACACGTTAAGCACTCTTCGTTATTATAAGATGATATAAGACTATTCGCAATTCAAACAACGACTCCTTTATTCAATGGATTCTCAAATCTAATCATATTTACGGCTGCCACGGACGCCCGTCCCATTGAATTTAATTGACTGATTATAATCAAATAAAAATAAATTAAGTATGATATTGTGTCTCACCAAATGATCGACCAAACGATCAATAAAAAAATAAAAATTAATGATATAAATAATATTTTAAAATTTTATAATTAAATTAATATTAATAATTATTAAATTTAAAGCACATGAACTTAATTTTTAAATTCTTCCGTTATAATATAATATTTTTTATTCAAATATTTTAATAATAATTTTAATTTCTATGTTAATTACCATGACATAAATTTAAAAAATAAAACTCATAATGATTATATAAATAGGATATTAATTACTAGTTAAAAAATAATATTTATAATAAAAAATAATTTAATAATACCATAAATATGAGATAAAAATAAGTTTTTATATCAATCAAATTTTAATAACCGACTTAACCAAAAAATTTTGACTATAAATTACTTATTTTTTGTCCAAAATTGTGTGGACAGACAAAGGACAACACCTTATCAGATGTATAACTAATCAACACCCACCCAACCTAATTATATCTTAACTACCTTTATTTATTTGGGATGGGAATTTTTTAAAGTGTAATAAAATTCATATAAATTTAGTAAACATTCATCTCAGAAAACTAGAGCAAGAAAAATATTTATACAATCAATAAATTACAAAAAGTGTCAAACGGTAAAAATAATTATTTATTACTAAAAAATAGCAACTAGATTTGTTTTGAACTGATATAAAAAAAATTAAACAAACTTTTTAAAAAAATCTTTAATTATTTTTATTTGTTTATACATTACTAAAAATAATTTATTTTCGTAAATATTATTTAAATGGTTAAAAATTATAAATAATTATCAGAAAATGAATAAAATTACGAAATTTTAAATATCTCCTGTGAGTGAGAATTAGTATTGGTCTGGGGGAGAAAAAAGGGTTGAAGTCAACAAAGCAGCTGGCCGCATCCTAATCGCGTCTGTCTTGCCCGGTTAAATCGGACTGCTTTGTGGCTCGAAGCGAAGGGATCTGGCTGCCTCTGAGATGACTGAACTAGTTGCCCCTTCCTTCACAGCTTTATATGGCCACATCTTGCCGCAACCGATCTCACCACCAATGACTCAGTACTCAGGCATTGTATATACTTCACGCCTAGTCTAGTTAGAGAATTCAAGTTGGGCGCCCCAACCTAGGATCCATGGCCAGGATGACATATTTTCTAAGAAATTATATTTTTAATAAAATATTGAGTTGGAATGGTTTTATTTTTATTTATAGTTGGATTGATTTGATGCTTTTTTATTTAAAACGTCAAAAGGCATTCTTTATTTTTATTTATAGTTGTGTTGATTTTAAATTTTCCTTTTTAAAAATTACTACTATTCAATTCCTCAGGGTGAAATATCACAATTTTTTATCCCTTTCTAATTAAGACTCTTTTTTTAAAAAAAATTAAAAGTATAGTTTTCAAAAAACTCTCTTATTTTACAATGTGGCCCAAATAATAAAAACAAAAGTGCATCTTATTCGACCATCTAACTCATGAATACCTTGTCTCATCCAAATAATGAAAACGAAACTTGTATTTTATCTATACAATAAAGCTTAATTAGCTGTTACGTGAAGGATTCAGTCACGTGGTTTTTCTTAAAAAAATAATTGAGGAGGTAGGTTACGAGTTGAAAACTTGAAAGAGCGTTCAGGAGAGGGCCAACAAAGGACTACAACGGTAGGTTGCTTGTCAGTTGACATTTGTTTATGCAACATTTCGTCATGTTACGCTGCTTGCTGGCCATTAGCATTTTTTTATAATTTATAATTAGTCATCGGCCATCACATCTCAATTAAAAGAATTAGCCATCAAGCATCGCATCTCAATTAATGGATGACACGTATTTCACCCAACCCGAAGCTTCCTTGCAGTAGACAGACTCACGACGTGGCAAGCTTTTTAGCTGCCGTATAGCAGAATCCCACTACGTGCGAATGTCCCAATATTTCCGCCAAATCAAACAATCACAAAAGTTAACTTTTATTTTTATATATATATATATATATATATATATATATAATATATATATTGATACGAATTTTGTGTATACAATAAGTACCCCAACAGCCATCGAGTAATCAAACGGTGAATAGATTACTTACTGTATAGACTATCTATTTACTAAATTAGAATTATTAAACTTAATTATTTAAAACAAATAAATATAATTTTTTGTGATTTTTTATCTAACTAGATTCTAATTTAAAATAAAATTAAAATAGCCTAATTTAAAATTAACTTTTTAATATATAATTAATATATTAGAGATTCAATTTTACTTAAACTAATTAATCAACAAGATATTTATACATAATAAATTTAATTATTATTTTTCATGAGATAAATTTCTCTTAGTTAACTATTTATGTTTAGGTCAAATTAATATATTAAAATCAACCAACTTTAAATATTTCTAATTTAGTCTATTCCCTATCAATTTTAATTAAAATATATTAAATTTTATAAATTCATTCCGGTTAAACCCTCGTATTCAAACTAAAATTTAAATGGACCACATAATCATCTAATGACTTTGTATTTAATTTATGGATTACCCAAAGACAGAGCATAATCAATTTATTGTCTAATTAATTATTTGATCTAGCTTCTCTTTTCAAAACTTCTTCATGTTTCAATAATCAACCAAATAAATAAAAGTATTAAACATAATAAAATTAATTCACATAAAAATAATAATATAAATTCTAATTAATATAAAATATCAAGTTATTGATTTAAGATCAATATATTCTCTAATCTAAACTAATCTACTTCATAAAATAAGAAAATAAAATCATTAAATAAGGACTACTTAAACCATTCATAATAATTAAATCAATAAACTACCTGGAGAGAAGAAAAATAAACTTTGTTTGAATTTTTCTCTTTTGATTCATTAATCTCTTCCTAAAATTTTTAAAAACTTAAAAAAGAGCTTTTAAAGATGAGAAATAAGAGAGAAAATAACTTTAATTTTGTGCATTAATAACTTTTTTATAATTAAAAATATTAAAATTTTCCACGTGAAAGTTGATCTAGCAAATTTAGAATATTTTTACTCTTTATATGTATGGGCGCTACGGCTCCAAAACAACAAAGTAAAGGGTCACGGCGCTCACTTATATTTTTTTACGTCACGTCTACCTCTTATGCGCTTTTTTCCCAAAAATAAATTCCAAAGCTCCGATTTTGACTAATTGAGTAATCTAGGGCTTTTTCTTTCCAATTATGGAAGCACGATTATTTTGCATTAAATTGATTTTTTTGTTTTCTTCCACTTTCTTCTCAAATTTTAGCTCCAATTTCCTATAAAAATTAAAGGGGGATTAAAATTAAAATAATACTCTAATATAACTACTAAAACTAATAATTTATAAATAAAAATCATAATAACTGAAACTAATAAACATTATTAAAAAATAATAATAATTTCTAAAAATCTCAAGAACTAATTAACTGTAAGCACATAGGTATAGATTTAAAATAGACAATTATCGTGTACATGTTGTCGGGATGTGATGAATAAGCAATCTTGGCGACTTAAGTCATTGGCTTATTGGTCCAGCAATATGTAAGGAAGTTGAGCGACCAACCATTTCTTGTTTTAAGAACTTTAGATATAATGACAATATATAATTTGGTTCTCTATTCCTCTTAGACAAAAGGAAAGGAAAAGGAATATCTGCTATACGGATTTTAGAGATGAAGATAAATGACCTTTTTACTCATGGCCCACTCTCACTTGATTGACCCAACTCCGTCGTCCCACTTGCTGGCCTATGTCTCTCACTAGCCCAATTGCATTGTAGTCAATAAAAAATACACAGAAGTAGGAGTTTTTAAAAAAAAAAAAGAAAAAAAGAAGAAGGCCGGGTGGATGGATTGAATTCCCCCCGGCAGCCAAGAGACAGGTCGAAAAACATATCATTCGTCATATATAAGGCCATAAGGGAAAGATGGACTCCTCTTCCTAACGGCGAGTCGCCACCATTAACACTTAGCTGTTTGAATCTATCGGCAGGCCAAAAATTCTGTATCGCACATTTTTCGTTAGAGGATTTGAACCAAAGAGACATCAGATAGATGTTCAACGGATTAATCTTAGGTGGGTAGTTTTGAGTCAATTTGTTGAAAAAATATAAAATTGTAAAGATATAGGCTAGAAACAGTAGAGTATTGGTACAATATAAAGTGTTAAGACTGTAATGTCTCGACCCGGTTCCTAGAAAGATTAGATAGGTGGTGTTACCCGGTAAAACAATTGAATAATTTTTAAATTTATTTACAATAAATATTATTAGAGAATAATGCTATAAGTAGAATAAAACCTAATAAGATCTTCGGAATGTTTAAATTGTCCTGATATCCCAGTGTTGAAAACCGGTTTAAAATTATCTCCCATTAATCCTAATAACAAGCATGTAGTAAAATAATATTGAAAATCAAATACCGTAATAACTATTACGTAGAAACTATAGTCACCAATTATTGAGTGAAATAAAGTATCCCCATGATGACTTCATCTCCCGAATACAAACTTACATGTTTTTGTAAACAAATGTCAATAATAAATGTTATTGGTCCTCACATAAATAATATATAATAGATGAATTGCAGATAACTCAAAGTATACAAACCACATCATAGTTTAAGGAAAGCGGTTAACCATGTCAAATTCAGTGAACATGGATGTGTATAGGAATCAATTATGGGAAAATATACATTGTCCAAAAATAGTCAGAAACCATAAACAAACCATCAAAAATAATCTAGTCCGAATAAGTTGAACCAGGTCAAACGGGTCAATCGAGGTCAACATCACACCCGAGTGTAGGCAATTGGCAGTAGAAGCAACTAGTGACGATGGCATGGCAAACAATGACGAAGGACAGAGATGGTGGTCTGCGACGGTGAACACATCTACTAGATAATAGGCTTATGGGTGAGCACAACAAATGGTCGAGTAAACCGTCTAATATACATATTAATCTTAATAATTGAGTACCGATAATATTTAGTTAATAAATCAAACTAACTCGGATCAAACCAATCCAAACCGGACCAACTCAAATCATTAGGGTAAAATCGTTTGCAAAGCTTTGATTTTACAAAGAAACTCTTTTAAAAAGTACTTACAAAACATTACAAAATAAAGAGAAGAGTTGATCACTCTTTAATTTTTTCAAACGCTTGAACAAAAATTTTCTAATAGTTATAATTGCCTAACATTATTCCTTGAACTCTGTCATTGTAACAAAAATAACTTTATGATAAAATTTGAAAATTTTATATAATTTTTTTATTATAACCAAATACTTCATTAGAAATATTACTTTCCCTTGAAGCCTCCAGCCATGTGCTTGCTCTTCTGTCCTAAGACTTGCTCTTTTGTCGTTCAGAAGTAGTCATCCCTCGTAATTAAACCTAGCGTTCTTTCGAACATTGTCCTGTCGATTGACATCTTCGTACTAATTCAATTTTTGATGCCCTACCACATTCAGTATTTTGAACATCAAAACCAAGGATAGCGTTCACAGGCCACCCCTTCTCATAAATATGGGCTATACCGTATGTCTTCTTTTTCTTCTAAAAAATGAGAACAAGATATATGAATTGAAAAAATAAGGAGACATAGAGATTCCTTTTGAATAAAAACTTTAACTTTAACTAAATTATACTGATGATAAAACCATCATCAATAAAACCTTTCTTCATATTAAATCATCAAGAAAATAAAATTTAATTACGGAAGCGTACCTGAATCCATAATAGCAAAACGATTATTCACTTCTTTAGGTTTTGATCTTCCAAATTCTGCACTGGTTCTCCAAAGCCAGAGTTTCTAGATGATGAGATACCAGAAAAGAAAACCTAGGGTGTGAATTCAGGGACCATAACTGTATTTATTTGTATAACCGTATTTATCCTTATCTTTCATAATTCCAATTTAACCCATCATAAATTAGAGATTACGAAAACGGTATCTATACATATTTATCCATACTCATCTTAAATATATGGTATCTCCACATATTTATCTTAAATATTAATGGCACATTAACCTTAACTTTAATAGATCAATTTAATTTAGGCCAAAACCTTATTAATAGCATATGATACAATTATATACTTGTATATATACGTCCAAAATCCAACAATCTCCCACTTGGACTATATATATAAAGATAATTGTATATTACCTTATGAGCTTCAAAATAACATACGCTATTATTTCAAAATAACAATCTCGTCCATTAATTAATGTTAATATAAGATCAAGGCGATTTTTGTTACGTTTATCATAACTAAACCCATCTATGGTCACATACATCAACATAATTAAATTACATAGATCAAGTATGGATGTGTAGCATGAAAATTACATGTAATTTGATCTGAACATGCCTATTTTCAACTGGTCCAACTTTATGATATCACTAAAATAGAGTGAAACATAAACCAAATACCTTAACAAAACAAACTCCTACTAAAGTAACATATCATCAAATGACACAACACCCAGATGAGTAACATGCTCATGAAAGACCTTGGGAGTATCATCAAAACACAACACCCAGATGTTTGTTTTCCCTTAATGCACTCAATACAGACTTGAAAATCTGATAAATTAAGAGAATCAAGAATTTCATCTGACATAAGTCGTTTAATTCTTTGTTTAGAAATGTGTCCTAAACACTTGTGCCAGAATAAAGCAGAATTCTCATTGGTTAATTTTCTTTTCGTACCACTTAAACACACATGTAAAGTTTCATTAAAAGATGCAATGGTATTAAGTAAATATAGATTATCATAAAAAGACAAGGAACCCGTACCCACAATATTTGAATTTAGAAAAAGACTAAACTTATTATTTCTAAATGAACAAGAATAACTAAATTTGTCCAATATAGAAATAGAAACCAAATTCCTTCTAAAAGACGGCACTACATATGTCTCTTTCAAATCTAAATAATATCATGTCTTTAACAATAATCTAAAAATTCTATTGCCTCAACTATAATTGCCATCACCCACATAGATGAATCTTTCAGCATCATTTGGCTTTCGGCAACTTAGGCAACCCTGTATTGACACACTTATGTGAGTAATATCACCCGAATCTAGCCACCAAGTGTGTATTGGTACTGAAACTAAATTAATATCAGAACAAATAAAATTACGAAATGGACCTTTATTTACACACCAAGTATGATACCTAGTGCATTCATTCTTCATATGCCCAGGTTTACCACAAAAGAAACAGCAAGAAGCCTGATTTTTTTTCTTATTTTGTCTTGATATGTACTAGCTAAGTGAGTACTTTCAGCCTGTTCTTGCTTCAACCTTTTTTCTTCTTGCACACAATAAGAAATGAGTTCATTAAGAGTCCATTTGTCCCTTTGACAGTTGTAACTGACCTTGAATTAACTGAATTGTGCTGGAAGAGAAATTAAAACTAAATGCACGAGCAAATCTTCAGATAGCTCTAACCTTAGTGCTTTTAGTTTTGAAGCAATATTTGGCATCTCTAAGATGTACTCTCTTATGCTTGTTTTGCCTTTAAACTTCATTGAAATCAAGTTCGACAAAAGCGTACTTGTTTCAGCCTTATCAATTTTTTTTACAAAACACTTTTCAATTTCTTCAAGAAACTCACTGGTTGTAGTAACCGTTTCAGACACATCCCCCTGAAGGTTTCTAGAATCTCACGCTTCATGATCATAAGACTCATGCGATTTGAACGTTCCCACTTCTCAATGTCCCATTTTTCCTCAATGGAACTTTTGTCCGTAAGAGAAGAATATTGTTGAGTCTTTAATGCGAGGTCAAGATCCATGCAGCTGAGAACGATTATCACGTTCTCTTTTCAATCCTTAAAATTATCTTTAAGCATAAGAACTGAATTGATGTTAGCCGAAATCATATAAGCAAATTGATTAACTGAATCCATAGAACAAAACAACATGCCCATAATAAGATTAATAATTCAAACAATAGTTAATCCCATCGGCAGATACCTAGCACAACATTAATATTTAGTTTTTGAACAGAAATATTAATTTGTAAGTGGTACTCTCAGTATAGTAATCAAATATAGACAATAAATCTTGTCAAATAATAAACCTTCCTTTGGGCCGATTTATTATCCACATGGAAACTTAATAATTATCTCATATTTATTATCGCAAATGAATATATAATTCTGTTAAATATTAACCTTTATTTGGGCCGATTAATATTCACATGAATCATATACCTACAACTGTCTGAATATTTTAAAATAAATTAATTTCCACAAAAGATGCAACTTTGGCAGCATATTGTAATCCTTAATAAATTTTAAAATATTAATTATAACTAAACCATAATTTGAATTTAATAATCCCAAATAACATAAAACTGAAAAATGTTATAAAAATATCTTTATTTAGAAATTTCTAAAATTATAATCTTTTGTAACTTTATTGTCCTCATTTGATATTTTACCAAAAGAGGACCTTGATTTGAGAACAAATATCCTATATACAATCTTGTAAGTTCCTTACCCACTGACAATGCAAAATTTCATGTTATTCCCAATAGGTAGAAGACCATATTAATTTATTCTCGTAAAAAGAAGTGATAAATAAAAGAATACTTCCCAAAGATCGAAATTATTTGATTAATGAATAAACAATATCACCCTTTTGTTCAATAAGATACCAAAGTGGATGATTGACTCATTAAAAAAATAAATAAATACAAATCAAATTAATTCTCAATGATCTAATATGAAGAAGCTCTGATACCACTTGTTGAATAAAAACTTTAACTTTAACTAAATTATACTGATGATAAAACCATCATCAATAAAACCTTTCTTCAAATTAAATCATCAAGAAAATAAAATTTAATTACGAAAGCGTACCTGAATCCATAATAGCAAAACGATTATTCACTTCTTTAGGTTTTGATCTTCCAAATTCTGTACCGGTTCTCCAAATTTCTGGATGATGGGATACCAGAAAAGAAAACTATGGTGCGAATTCGGGGACCATAACCGTATTTATTCGTATAACCGTATTTATCCTTATCTTTCATAATTCCAATTTAACCCATCATAAATTAGAGATTACAAAAACGGTATCTACACATATTTATCCATACTCATCTTAAATATATAATATCTCTCCACATATTTATCTTAAATATTAATAGCCCATTAACCTTAACTTTAATAGATCAATTTAATTTAGGCCCAAACCTTATTAATAGCATATGATACAATTATATACTTGTATATATACGTCTAAAATCCAACAATTCCAACCTTGGCCTGAAGTAGGAATGAAGGCTCAAAATTTGTACTCGGGCCTTATAATATTTTGGCACACAACTCAAATTCTTTTGCTCTGGGTGCCGGTTAAAAATCATGTTATACCTATGTTCATCATTTACATTTTTCACCCATATTATGAAATAAGGGTATGTATTCATTATGATTTAGAAAATCGGTCGTGGGTAGTTATATAAGGACGTGACCGGAGAACATCGGTCGAATATTTTTCACTGACTATTATAATCTTTTAAGTGCTTCTAATATGTACTCTAGGGGTATAAATAAGTTAAGCCTGCAAGCTATTTGTGTTCGGCTTGGCTTAGCTCGGCCTGTACTCGTTAACTTTGTATTTGAAAATATACTCAACTCAAAAAAGATAAGCTCATTAAACAACGAATAGAGTTTGAGGTAATGAGTGTTCGGCTCGGCTCGAAACTCGAGCTCGATGGATTTAAACTCGAAAAAATATTTAGCTTGACTCGGTTCGTAAATATTATTGAGGTTATATTGAACTTATATAGTATTGGAAAAAAAATTTTAATCTTATATAAGTCGAGTACGAACCAAACACAAATATTCACTCGTTTCAAACTCGGCTTAAAAATATAGTGAGCCAAATACGAGCCAAACCCAAACACTATGAATTTTAGACAAGCTCGACCCAGCTCACTTACACCAAAACTCGGCTCGGCTAGTTTTACATCAAGCAAAATTCAAACACATCCCTGCTAGGATAGGCTCGGTTCTTTTACACCCCTAATAGACTATGCTCTTCTTCATCCCCTATCTAGCTGGCTCATGTGTAGGATATTTCTTTTCTTTCCATGTAATGTAGTATAAAGTATATGGAAAAATAAAAGTTTTACTTGAACTTTACAAGTAATATATACGTAATTAACTAAGTATTAAGAGGGCGAAACTTGATAGATGATATCATTGCTGCCAATAAACAGAGCATTTGCTACTGTTTCCGCGTAATGAATATGGTCACGGTAGATTTGAAAAAAAAACACATGGGCTATTAGTGTTAAGGATAGTTTGCTCATGTGAACAATAAGTCCATTACAAGAATTATATAGCCTTCTATATCCTGCCTGTAAATTGGGTGTTGGGCCCATTAGTCATATTATTGATCTGGTCCAATAGAATTGCAAGTATATAGTATCGTGTATAGAAATCTCATTTTGTTGAGCTTACATTTCCCGGCGGCTGGGGGGCGGCATGCTTTGTTTCAGACCTCTGATTCGATAAGACGAAAGCCATTGCAGCTAATTCAACAATATATTTGCAAACATTTTGGTAGCTCCTAATCAGGGCCAGTGCATCGCCAGAAGAGAATAAGTAAAGAGAAAATAGACGACTGCAGATGAAGAGGACGCAAAGGCTCATGGCCGCGTATGGGGAGGATACTCTCAAGTCTTTGAGACTCGGGCTTCGACCTGGGCACAAATGTAGAGTTTTGTCACAACGCTTGATTTGATCCAACGATTGGGTGACATTAAATAAATAACCATCCTTGGCTCGCAGAAAATTAGGCACAAAAAAAGTATCTGACTCTGGATTTCCAATCTCCTTCGATGGGGCGATGAAGTTTGAATAATTAAATGAGTAGAAATTTGCTTTGATAAAACAAGGTTGTGAGTTTATTTTCATTCTCATTTTCTCGGATAACAGAGTGTTTTTACTTTCTACTGACTTCCAACGGGAAGCAATCATACACATTAAATGGATGTCTAAATTTGGGATACAATGGTAATACTTAACAAATTTTCATTAACAACATAAATAAATAGTGGGAAATGATTAATTATTCTACAAGGAAAATATGTTGATTTGATGTGTAAATTTTCTTTTTTATTATATGTTTTGACTCATTTGTGTGATTTGAGAGTCATTTGACTTTCTCTTTTTTAGAAAATCCTATAATAATTATCATGAGAATAAATAGCAAAATGATGGGCGCCTTATTATGAAGGAAATAAAGGGTCAAAGGGGTGAGGAGCGAGAGGATATGCCAGCTGCTCGTCATTCTTTTAATAAACACAAGAATTAAAAGATAAAGAGTCGAGGCGGGCATGGAAATTGAAAAGGTTAGCATTATTCTTCACACCGACTGAAGGCTAGCAGACCTCAATCATATACATATATATATATATATATATATATATATATAAACTAATTGATTGATTATATGATCAATAAATGTATATTGGTGACAAGATTTAACATCTGAGTCCCACAAAGAGTAAAAAAGAAGAGATCAACTAAGCCATACAAATAGGGTGTGGCTACAATTGGCGTCTGCGGATAGGAGGACCACTTTCAAGCATATACATATATATATATATATATATATATATATATATATATATATGCATTGAGGGGGGGGTAATTATTAGACAGATTTATTACATTATTAATTAATACACATTATATTAAAATCCAAGTTGTTAAATTTCTTTTTCTCTTTCAAACTTAAGAAAACGTTCCAGTCATGCGATAGCGGGTCAAAGGGTGCGAGCTTGATAATCGAAGCTCATCATATGAGGTATATATTCTGGTTTAGTTTGATCAATGATATATGACCGAGTTGGCTGTTTTACGTGTTAAGCTTACCCATAAATGTTATGACTTATATATGGCCCCTAATTGGCCGGTTGGATAGGACTAAGGATGGGGAGATCGATAAAATGTTTATTAATTTTTAATTATGATGTTGGAAGACTGAGGCGCTGGCAATGTGTTATGATGTAAACGGTGATATATGTTTATTTGTTCAATTAAATTAAATCAGACATGTGTGGAAAGGAAGGTTGAATTGAACGGTCAACAAAGAAGAAAGATTGCTTTGGCCAAAAAAACAGTTACCAATAAATAAATATATTATTATAAAGGTTGGGAAGGCATATCAAAGGCTTCATTTTGACTGTCATCGATTTCCACCACCAACCAACGAAAGGCTTTTAAAGAGAAGAAAGAAAGGAAAGAACAAAAAAAAAAAAAAGTGGCTACCTGCTCCCCCTCTTCTTCTTCCTCACTCCCTCCCTTATCATTTCTTCTTCATCTCTTCTTTTCTCCCTCCGGCCCATAACTCTATTCGCTCCCGCCGGCGGCTCCTTCCCTCTTCTTCGGTGCTGCGATCTGATCGGTAACCACCTCTTGCCTTTTTTTGTTTGGCTCTCTCTATCGTAATGTGTTTTTACTTGAGTAGCTTTTGATTATTTTGACTTAATGTTTTTGGGCTTTTTCTGGGATTTGCGGTGTTTTTTTTTTTTTGCGTGGGAATGGGGAGGAAATTTAGGAGCTTTGGTGTTGGATTTTTTTCTTCCCATGAAACTGTGTTTTTCTTTATCAGGATTGTTGTCTTGACCAGTGGAAAATTTGCCCGTCTGACTTTGCTTTTAGTTATGGCTTTTCTTTCTTCTTCTTCTTCTTCTGCCCCCATTGAATGGGCTTCGATCTGTAACCTGAGGTGTTCATGCCACATCTTTCAGGGTTTTGGGTCATCCATTTTGAACGGCCTTGTTACGGCTTCTATTTTCGCTTTTTTTAGTTTTTTTATAAAAAAATTCCGATAAAGTTTTCAGATTTTGTGTTAGAGATGCTACATTCCAGAAACGAAAAATAGTCTTTTTTTTCCTTCCTTTTATTTTTGGCCTAGTTCGCTCTCTAAATCCCGTATTTAATACAAATTACAATTTTCTGTAGTTCCTTGTGAGGTACTGTTTGTCATCTTTGAACCTTTGACGTTGTATTCGACGTCAAAGAGATGTGCTTTTTGTAGATTGTTCTTTGTTGCTGATCATGGCTTGGTCTATTTCTTAAATCAAAGTGACTTGCTTTTTTGGTTTTACAACATCTTAGCAAGATTTATGTGCTTGGTTGGTTTAACTTTCTTTAATGCCATCCTTCCTCATTTTTGTTTAACTTGTATGTGGCTAGTGACAAAGCATCATTTTTGGAGAAGGTAAATATTCGATCTTGAGATTTGCTGCCTAGGTTTGAAGCCTATGGCATCGGCAAGCGTGGGGCTTGCATCTGGCATGAGAGATGCTTGGGGAAGAACTGTTGCCGTTGAAAAGTTACCACAGGAAATGAATGATATGAAAATAAGGGACGACAAGGTATTTGTGAGTTTGCATGGCTTCTTCTTCCATTAAACTTGTTGTGTTTTCTTCCATCTTTTCTGTTCTTAGCGTTTTAGTTGGCTGTACAGGAAGCAGAAGCACCTGTAGTTGATGGAAATGGAACAGAGACAGGCCACATTATTGTGACAACAATTGGAGGCAGAAATGGTCAACCGAAGCAGGTCATTTAATTTCGTATCATTATTTCTCTTAGAAATGGCGAATCTTTGTAGTAGAAGTTTGTTTAGGTTTTAATGTCTGTAAACTCATGGCAGATAATAATAGCTTCTTGTGTTGAATATTTGTGGAGTTTTTACTTGCCTCATTTGAATATTCTGTTATATACACCCAACGGGTGATCTATATAATGACTTATGCTCTTTCTTTATTTCTTCGTTTTACAGACTATCAGCTACATGGCAGAGCGTATTGTTGGACAAGGATCATTTGGTGTTGTCTTTCAGGTACTTGCTGCATGCTTTCTGAAAAAAATATATGTTTTTTTTAGGGCCTGTTATCCCCTCGGGGTGCTGTGATATTCTGCCATTTTTCTAACTTGAGATTGTTCTGGTTAGAGTTACATCTAAAGATATTCCTATTTATAATATTGCAGGCAAAATGCCTGGAGACTGGTGAAACTGTGGCAATTAAAAAAGTTCTTCAGGACAAGAGGTACAAGAACCGTGAGCTTCAGACCATGCGGCTACTTGACCATCCAAATGTTGTGTCTCTTAAACACTGCTTTTTTTCAACAACGGAGAAAGAAGAACTCTATCTTAACTTGGTGCTTGAGTATGTGCCGGAGACTGTTCATCGTGTTATAAAGCACTACAACAAGATGAACCAAAGGATGCCACTGATATATGTGAAGCTTTACACTTACCAGGTAGTGTCTCTTTTCTCCTGTTGAATGTACAGTACAGAGAGAAGATGCTATTGAAAGCTTGTCTATTATTTAGTATATGCTGTGCTTATTCCTAATTTGACATTAGTCCTTAAAATAATGATTGGAGGTTCTTTCTGCTCTTGTTCAGATCTGTAGGGCATTAGCTTACATTCATGGCAGTGTTGGTGTGTGCCACCGAGATATTAAGCCACAGAATCTACTGGTATGTTTTTTGATGTGTTCATTTGAAACGTTATCCCTTTGTTTGCCTGATTCTTGAGCATATTTCAGCTAGTCAAATATGTTTACTCTCTGACTATTCCGGATTTGATTATTTGATTTCATTGTTAGGCCAAAGATTCATAATTTATTTTTCTTAGCTAACTCTTTTGGGCGGTATATTAACTTTTATTATTACATTACCAAAAATCTAAAATCTTAGGGATATGTGTAAGTAGTGACAAATTATGTTTCATATGTGCCCATGTTCATTTTGGCACTAGAGCTTGAAAGACACAAGCACCATGTTTTGGAATTTTATTGGTTGTGTGCTTCCATTTTGTGGATAAGTACCTTAAAAACGCTCTGATTTAGGTCAATCCGCATACACATCAGCTAAAGCTTTGTGATTTTGGAAGTGCAAAAGTGCTGGTATGTTCTGCTTCGTCCTTATTCTATTAGTTATTGTGATTGATAGACACATGTATAGTTTGATAGGAGTTGAAAATAGTAAGAAGATTATGCCATTGGATGTTTTTTTTTGTTTAAATGCAATATTATTTTTCAGGTTAGAGGAGAGCCCAATATATCTTACATATGTTCAAGGTACTACCGAGCTCCTGAACTGATATTTGGGGCCACTGAGTACACCACAGCAATCGACATTTGGTCAGCTGGCTGTGTTCTAGCAGAGCTCCTTCTTGGACAGGTGTTCATTAACTGCCTAATTCTGACCTTGCATTTTAAGGTGACCTTTTAAATGGCAACTGATAATGTGTCTGCTGCAGCCACTGTTTCCTGGCGAAAGTGGAGTTGATCAGCTTGTCGAAATTATTAAGGTTAAATGTGGTCTTGTCAGATTTGTGTGTCATACTCATTTAACCCTGTTCGCATGATCTGATAGTGTATTTGATGCAGGTTTTAGGAACCCCTACTAGGGAGGAAATAAAATGTATGAATCCCAATTACACGGAGTTTAAGTTTCCACAGATTAAAGCTCACCCATGGCACAAGGTGGTGAACTGCTACCATGTTCTCGTTTTTTATCTTAAAAAACTTGCTGGGCGGAAATGTGAATACAATATTGTTTTGCAATGTCAGATATTCTACAAGCGCATGCCACCTGAAGCTGTGGATCTTGTCTCAAGGCTGCTACAATATTCGCCAAGCCTGCGGTGCACTGCTGTTAGTATACTTCCTGTGGTGATCTTTTATTGTGTTTTGCCCGCCCATCTTATAATTGAAATCATTTTTTATTACTCTGCAGTTGGAGGCATTGATTCATCCCTTTTTTGATGAACTGAGGGACCCAAATACACGCATGCCAAATGGGCGATATCTTCCTCCTCTCTTCAACTTTAAGCCTCATGGTATGCTTCATGTATCACATATACAGTATAACACAATTATAGTAGTGTTGCTACATAATGATTAGGAATCTCACCCAAATTTGTCCTCTGTGATTTCCAGAACTGAAAGGAGTACCTATAGAGATTTTGCTGAAGTTGATTCCCGAACATGCAAGAAAGCAGTGCGCCTTTCCTGGTCTATGATCATCATGGGATGGCTTTGCTTCTCTGTGAATTACTAGTACCACCACTTTCTAGCCGTGTATTATTATCCAGATAGGTGGACACATAGTGGTAGAGACCCGTAAGGAGAAATTACCGTGGATTTTTAAAATTTTTGTACCCTGCTATTTTGTACTGTTATAGAAGATGTCAAGGATAGATTATCCCAGCCGAGTGTATGTGAATGCCCTGCTAACCTACCTGAGCCGAACTTTGGTTTGTAAGGAGAAATTACCGTGGATTTTTAAAATTTTTGTACCATGTTATTTGGTATTGTTATAGAAAGATATCGAGGATAGAGAATCCTACCGCATGTATGTGTATGCCCTGCTAACCTACCTGAGTCGAACTTTGGGTTGTAAAAGTTAACGTTATGTACAGTACAGAAGACCTGGTTGTATACTGCAAACTTGACCGTCTAATTTTTTTTCACGCCCTCTTGTTTGGGTTTCTCGTCAAATTGCTCGCTCTATGTTGCTAAAATCAAGTTAGGAGTTTACTGAATTCTGATCTTAAGATCGGGAGCTATGAGAAGCAGATGCTACCGAACGGCGTTTGGAAATAGGAGTTTTACCGTTTAAGTGTTTTTTTTAAAAAATTAATTTTTAATTTTTTTTCCCATGGCCTTGTTAAGAATGTAACCCTACCCCTAAGTGCATATTACGTCTTTTGTGGATATTTTCCGCTGATGCCATGTTAGTTACATTTAACCTATTTTGCATCCAAGAGATTTATGTATATTTAGTCCTAATCTTTTCTTTCTGGTACTAAAAGAAAATACGTTGGGCAACTGATGATAGGGGTATGCGTCGTTGTTGTCTCTTGGAAAGAAGTGGCTATGGGCTATGGACGGTGAAAAGTGGATGGTGAGACGGTTCAGATTTGGCTGCTTATGTTATTGTCGGTTATGCATGAAAACGTTAAATATCGAGAACTTCGTGCCTGAAATCTGTAGCCTGAAACTAGAATTCCAGAACAGAGAGAGAGAGCCCATTTGAAAAGATGGACGGAACGAAAGGGCATATTTTGAATGGTAAGTATGCTTAATTGTACCGCTACTTGATAATATCAAACGATTTACTCCCCTTTCTAGTAAAAAACTCTTACCAAATAAAGAAGAAACGGTGAGAACAAGCCTCTAAATCGATTGTCGTATCTTTGTACTCTGCAGGGCAAGTCAAATACTGTAAAACAATTAAAATGTTGTAGGCAGTCGATTTTGGAAGGAGATAGAATGATAGATAATGGGGAGGTGGAGTAGAGGAAGAAGGAGAGGGGGGATGAAATACCAAGCGCAAGGCTGCATTGGTGAAGGAGGGAGGGAGAGATATGGGCCCAATCAAATGAAGAAGTGGATGGGCTTGGACAGCGTATGTAGAAAGCTCTCATTCCAACAATAAGATGAACCGAACCGAACCGAACCTCTCTTCTCTCCTTCCGTCGGTTTTTTAAAGTTTCCTAGGGTTTCCTTTGCGCCGCGCCTCATCTCTTGTGCCCCCCATTCCAACCCCGTACCATACCATTCCATATGGCTGCTGCGACGCCGGCGGTGGTGCCTTCCACATCCGGTCGTGTGTCGTCCAAGACGGAGAGCTATGTGGACAACAAGCGCAAGGAAGACATCCGGCAGGCCAACATCGTTGCTGCCCGGGCGGTGGCGGACGCCGTCCGGACCAGCCTCGGCCCCAAGGGAATGGACAAGATGATCTCCACCGCCTCTGGCGAGGTGATCATCACCAACGACGGCGCCACCATCCTCAACAAGATGGAGGTCCTCCAGCCCGCCGCCAAGTTCCTGGTCGAGCTCTCCAAGTCCCAGGACGCCGCCGCCGGGGACGGCACCACCACCGTCGTTGTCCTCGCCGGCGCCCTCCTCAAGAGCGCCCTCTCCCTCCTCTCCTCCGGCATCCACCCCACCGTCGTTTCCGACTCCCTCCACCGCCTCTCCCTCAAGGCCGTCGACGTCCTCTCCGCCATGGCTGTTCCGCTCGATCTCTCCGACCGCGACTCCCTCCTCAAGGCCGCTGCCACCTCCCTCAACTCCAAGGTCGTCAGCCAGTACTCCTCCCTCCTCGCCCCACTCGCCGTCGACGCCGTCCTCTCTGTCGTCGACCCCGCCCACCCGGACCTGGTCGACCTGCGCGATATCAAGATCGTCAAGAAGCTGGGCGGCACCGTGGACGACACCGAGCTCGTCCGCGGCCTCGTCTTCGACAAGAAGGTGAGCCACTCCGCGGGGGGCCGACCCGGGTGGAGAACGCGAGGATCGCGGTGATCCAGTTCCAGATCTCCCCCTAAGACGGACATCGAGCAGAGCATCGTGGTCTCCGACTACGCCCAAATGGACCGCATCTTGAAGGAGGAGCGGAACCACATCCTGGGCATGATCAAGAAGATACGATCCACCGGCTGCAACGTCCTCCTCATCCAGAAGTCCATCCTGAGGGACGCCGTCACCGACCTGTCCCTCCATTACCTGGCCAAGGCGAAGATCCTGGTGATCAAGGACGTGGAGCGGGATGAGATCGAGTTCGTCACCAAGACCCTCAACTGCCTCCCCATCTCCAACATCGAGCACTTCCGGGAGCAAAAGATGGGCTTCGCCGACCTCGTGGAGGAGGTATCCCTCAACGACGGCAAAGTCGTCAAGATCACCGGGATCACGAACATGGGTAAGACCGCCTCCGTCCTTGTCCGGGGTTCCAACCAGCTCGTCATTGAGGAGGCGGAGCGGAGCCTGCACGACGCCCTCTGCGTCGTACGGTGCCTGGTGAACAAGAAGTTTCTTATAGCCGGCGGCGGCGCCCCGGAGGTTGAGATGTCTCGCCAGCTCAGTGCGTGGGGTAAGGTTCTGCACGGCATGGAGAGCCACTGCGTCAAGGCTTTCGCGGAAGCGCTGGAAGTGATCCCCTACACCTTGGCCGAGAATGCTGGTCTCAACCCCATTGTCATCGTTACGGAGCTGCGAAACAGGCATGCCCAGGGTGAGATCAATGCCGGTATCAATGTTAGGAAGGGGCAGATCACCAACATCTTGGAAGAGAATGTGGTGCAGCCGTTGCTCGTCAGCACCAGCGCTATCACCTTGGCCACGGAGTGTGTTAGAATGATATTGAAGATCGATGATATCGTCACTGTCAGGTAGGTTTAATGGTTGTTTGGAGATATCCAGCCAGCCATTTATGCATCCATCACCTACCCCTCCTCTCCTTCCCTCCCAGTAGTGGTACTGGGTTCCTGCTTTCCTATGTTTGTTTTTGGTTTCATTTGGTCAATGTTTAAATGTAATGGCTAGTCTTCCAAACCTATCTCAAATTCATGAATTTTGGGACGACAGAGTTGAAGCTACAGCGACAAGTTCAAATCTCATTCACCAATCTCTATTTTCCACGCTTTCATATCGTTTCCTTGCCTAATTATGTTATCCTTAGGTAGGACGTTGTGTTGCTCTGGAAAAGTTATTTTCATGTGGTGGCGCGGGAAACACCGTTTTGAAAGTATCCATCTGTGTGTGACCTATTATAATGGTGGGTTTGTTATTTGTTGAGGCTCAGCTGGAGTAATGACTTAAAAAAGCTGACAATTTTTATATTGTTTATAGGCACTACTTAGTAATCACTACCGGAGTTTTATCAAGAGATATGCTAATGAGAATCTGCATGGTTATAAAATCACTTCTGCTTACAATATATATCATCGTTTGATCCTAAATAACGCCGACCACGCCTACATGCGCTTTAAGCCTATGGAATTTTTTTTTTAATTTACAAAAGCCCTAAATGAACTTGAAACTATAATGGGCAACCGATCGATCATCAACTACCCAATACCTACTATCAGGTTCATAATTAATTAGTTGTATGTGTAGCATATTACCCCAATTGTTGATCCCTTGGCTCTTTAATACAAGTACAAGCCAAAACTATGTACTAAACTCTTTGGTATGATAAACGGGGAAAAGTTTATGGCTTCTGAAGGATGGCTAACATCTGATGTCTATTTGTTTGCCTGTTTCGTAACGAGAACCAAATTTGTCAATTAATGAGAAATGAATTTCTTAGTGAAGAACAATGCTGAGATCTATTGAGCTTTTTGAGTCAATTGAGTCCTTTTGGATCTGAACCAAATTTGTCAGTTGGGTCAGCTGGTGAGGTGGATCACCACTCTTGGTCATGACCTGATGGTTTATGTGATTTATAGTTTTCGCCTCGGGCAATGGACTCCATGTAAAGGATGTTTTTGAACCGCCGATGGAGGCGGGAGGAGCCAAAATTTTTGCGATATTTTTTTTCAAAAGATAAAATGCAAATAGATTATCATGGTACATGTATTTTTAAATTTTAGATTAGGTGAAAGCATAATTTGAAAAAATTTGAATCGAGAATCGGAATCGGTCTAAATCAGCCACAAATCGGTTTAGTTGAATTGACCTGAATCGATCGTATATAAAAATTTGACAATTTATAATATAAATACATAAAATATATAATTATATAATTTCTCAACACAAATGTACAAATTTATAGTTTAATACAAGTATAAAAGAGCATTATTATTTATCATCACAATACCAAAATTTCATAAGTATAATATTTGATATATCATCATTTGTATTTTATCGAATGATAACAACAAGATATTAATACAAGTTTACAAAATGAAGGTTTAGTACAATTTTACATAGTGATTATTAAAACATCTAATTGAACTAAAGCATCTTCGGAGTGTGAGTCATTATCACCAATAGAAAGATTAGAGTCATCATCTATCATCTGTATCAACACGAGACCCTTGCGTAAAAGGAGGCATAGAACTCTCACTCATATAAAGTCCCTCAGGTATAAGAGGCAAAAACAAATTATGTTGGGAGTCAATATGTACATCAATATCAACATTATGTCCACTAGGAAGATGAGGTAAAGAAAAACCATCAGATGTAGTAAAACACGATCTAATTGCAGTTTTCAATGTATTATCACTTTCATTTGCTACAAAGGCATCTTCATCTGCACCATCATTGGTGCCAACATTGATACCAAAGAAACCATCCTACATAAAAAAAATCATACCCTATTTATTTTAATTCAAAAAATTTCATACACAAAATCATAAATGTGATGTGAGTTTTATTTTAACATACTAATGGTGATTGGTTGCCTCGTTCTCTAACTCACTCATCTAATGAGTTTTCTAAACTCAAATATTCACTAACTGCATCATATTTATGCCTTCATTTCAACTCTTTCTTTTACCCCACATGTTGTAGTGAACATATACAAGATCATTTACTCTTTTCCTTGTAAGTCGATTTCTTTTTTGGTATGTACTTGGTCAAAAGTGCTCTAATTTCATTCACAACTCAATGATAATAAAGTTTAACTAAGTATTTTAATAGCTATCTTTTACAATTCAGGGCAGCTTATGACATGTTGCTCCCACCATAATGCCATATTTGATAAAATTATTTACTTATAAGCTTGCTATAAAAATGAAATGTGGAGAAAGGTGGATTTTAAGTGGATGAAGGATTTTTCTATTAGTAATTACAAGAGAATGTCCAAAATTTCCTTTTGTAGATACAAAATCAACTTACTAAAAAATATTTAAACAAAATTAGTAATCATATTTAATTATACATAAATATTTATATATATATATAAATTAAAAATAATAGTATCCTGACCTGTAAAGGTGTTATGCTTCAAGCCACCTCATTGAGTTCCAAACGACAAATGACATTATTAAATATACAATACACCTCAGTGGCTACAAAATTATTCCCAATCAAACACAAACAATATAAAATTGTTAAAAAAATCATAAAGGTACGTAAGTCAAATGAGAATATACAATGGTAAAGTCAGGGTAATAACGAGTTTGAAGATTAAGCATATATGTTGCAACACGAAGAGGATGATAAAATTGATTCGCCCATTTCTTGGTAATGATATCAATAAATAACTTGTATCGTTCTACTTTTACGTCATGTACCTCTTTTATTTTTTCTATAGTCTTTTATATTTCATAATAAATAAAAGTGATTCTGCCCATCTCTTGGTAATGATATCAATAAATAACTTGTATAGTTCTACTTTTATGTCATGTACCTCTTTTATTTTTTCTATAGTCTTTTATATTTCATAATAAACAAATAGCATCAAAGGTCTTTTCATCACTATCCACCAATCTCAAAAATCGAACAAGTGGCTAATTATTTTATGCACAAATTTCATCTTCTTCCAAAATTTTACACTTAAGATAATATTTTTAGCTGCTATTCTATCCTCATCTTTTGCAAACTTCGATGATGAATATATTTCACTGACAAACATCTTTTTCAATGTCTGTTTATGTTCTAAGAAACTAACAATCGTCAAAAAGTGAGTAACAAATCGAGTAGCCTCAGACCTTACCAATTCATGTTTATTTGTAAAATTATTTCTCATAAGAGCCAACAATAATGAGTGGTAGTATATTAGTTTTGTGACTTTTTGTGCATTCATAATGCATGTTCTAACTTTCTTAATTTTTGCAAAGTCCTTAAGCATCAAGTTTATACAATGAGCAATATACGGAGTCCAAAATAGATACGGTCTCTTATATTCTAGCATCCTCCTGACAACTTTATATGCTAAAGTGTTATCAGTAATAATCACATGTTTTTCTCCAACTTCTTCTACTATTTTGTCTAGTAAAACAGAACCTAGCAAATTTCTAGAGTTGCAAATCAGTTATAAAAATGTAAATATATACTAAAACCAGAGTTTTTGGAACTATAAATCAGTTCTAAAGTGGACACGTTCACATATCACCAACCAGGTTTCTTGTTTTTTTGTAAAACCAGCAACCATATTGAGATACAAAATGATCCAAACCACTCTAGTTAATCAATCGCTAAGATTAGCACTAATTTTTTATTTATAAAACAATAAAATCCTAAAACCAACAACCAGATTTAATTACAAACAAATCCAAATCACGATAGCTAAGAACAACATTAAATTTTTTATTCAGACGACAATCAAGTCCTACAACCAAAAACACATGACAACGTATAACTAATTAAAAAAGGCAATAAAGGAATCAACATACATGCTATGTTCTATGAAAGGAATCATACAAGGGAATCAACAAAAGAATCATACAAATTGCAGAAAAAATTGTAGAAACAATCAACAAATTGCAGAAACAATCAAAATTTACAGCAAAAAAAAAATTTGCACATTGATGAAAAATTTTAAACAAAAATTGTAACTTTACAGAGGCAGCGGCGAGGGCGGCGATGGACGGGCAAGGTCAACGGCGGATGGACGAGATCCGAGGGAAGAGGCGAGGTCGGCGGTGGTGGCAGAAGGAGGGATTGGCGATGGTGGATGGGCAGAATCGGGGCGATTTTAGGTTTTTAAAATGTAAATTCCAATTTTACCCATACTTAAATAATATATTTAATATCATACTTAGTGTATTTTAATAATTTACCTATAAAATCCGATTCTTCCCGATTCACCTCGATTCCGAATCGGTTTTGAATTGGTCGGAATCGAGGTAAATTGGCCGATTCTGAGCCCGATTTAACTCCGACCAATTCGATGCCTAAATCGGCTCGGATCGCTCCCGAACCGATTTCACCAAGAGTGGGCGAAAGTAGCAGACCACCATCTCCCAATCTGGATTGGTTTTACTTTGTAGCCTCCTTCGTCTTCATCAAATATTCACTCTTGAATCTTGACGGACACTGTTTGCATCAGTCCCACGATATCTTGGAGAATACTTCGAATTGTTCAGCAATCAAGGTTGACAGTAGTCAAATCTGGTTCGAGGCCCGGAGTAAAATGTAGAAAGAATTTTGGAAGGGGCCTAAGAGTTGGCAGCTTCTGTTAAGTGAACGCCATACCAGCTCATAAAGCGCAGATCCTCTCTGTAAACATGGTATGGAGGCATCCCGCTACTTACATTGACGTTGTAGTTGTGTGGGAGGACCTCCAAAACCACAGCATGCCATCAGCGGATGCTGAAAACCCAAAAAACGAAAAAGGAAGGCTAGTTTTTATTTAAAATTTTTTTCCCGAAGCTAAATGGAGATTAGGTTTGACATCCAAAAAATAATGGCATCCTAAAGTTTGTTAGTATGTTGATGCAGCGACTATATTTGTGGCATGTGTTAAAACATTTGCAAGAAGAATGACTAGAGAAGCTGAGGATAAAGACAGATCTACCGTATTTGGCTGAATTGGCGACAAGATCATATTTAATATGAAATGTCTACATAAACGACAGTCACATTCCTGAAACTTGATGTCAAGACCCTGCATTGTCGACTCAACCCAACATTGAAAGCTCTTGCAGCGTCGTTGTAGGATTAGATGCACCCATGCTTGTCCCTGAGCTCATTTTGCTTTTGGGACAGTTTTTGCGGCGGACAAGCTAATGGCCCAGAATTATGCATCCAGAAATTTCTTCCACCTAGTTTATGTATGGTCTGCAAGGTGTACACTCCGAGCTAACGAGTCAATAAAAACTGCTCAACACTCCAAAAACCTCTTCCCAACAAGATACCATAATAAACGCTCAACAACATACCATAAACTACATTCCACATTCGTTTCATTCGTTCGCTAAAAATAGTTCTAGAAAAGGCCAGGAAAATAATGAGGACAGACCGACAATTGCTATAAGATTTGTTCATTTAGCTGACCTGTTATTTATATTAAATTGTTTATATTATGTTCGTTTAGTTGCTATAAGATCTGTTCACTTTGATCCTTTAGCAGCCAAGGAGATCATAGCTTCTGATTATGACATGAGCATAAACATGATTTGAGATAAAAGAAAGCAGTTCTCACCTCAAATTGCTGATCTGATTTCTTGAAGGGCGGATGGTATTCTCTCCAGCAGTTTTGAGTAAGTCAGGCATGCAGAAAAAGATTTTGCTAGATCATTTTGTCCAATATCAAAAGTGTTAAGCGCATTTCGGAAGTCATTGGCATCAAGATGTAAATTTGAACCTGAAATAAACACGATTCAGTACACTACTAATTATCAGAGAGAACTCCAGAGGGAAATAACCACACAATGAGAAAAAAGAACCTATATTCAGATCCGGGAAAAGGTATATCAGGGCAGCTAATAGACTACGCTTATCATGGACGATGGAAATCAAAGTTCTGCATGAGAGGCATTGGCAAAAACTTGAAACCAGATAAAAATTTGAATCTCACATCAGATGTCATATGCAGTTTTTTGAACATTCTGATAGTGAATGCAAATATATGCTCGAGTACAAAACATACACACAAAGCCAGATAAACCAGCATGCAGATAAAGAATATTTTGAGTTCAGGTATATATAATTTGCCTTTTTCAGCTAGAAAGGAAGATCATGTTGGAGGCAATACCACTAGGAAGCTCAAGAATTTGAGCTTTAAAGTGCTGGAACTGAAGAATTCGAAGGTATAAGGAGAAGGGATTTTACTTAGGTAGGGTGGCGGAACCAGCTATAGCGAAATTAGCTCCATTCGAAAATGGGATCCCAAGGACTCCAGACATGGGCTCAAATACCTCGTTTTCAAATTCTCACCTGAAAAAAATATGGACAACCAAAAATATAACAACTCGTAAACTTGGATAAAATGATCATCATCAAGATTTGATGGAATAGACAAAAGATCAGCAGCAAACGACTCGTGCTGTTACATACACATATATAAAGAATTTGTAATGCAGCAGGTCAAGCACGGCGTAAGAATAGTTCCTTAGACATGGGATACCAATTACACTGTGCATTCATCTACAAAAGTGTGCATCAATGAAATCTTCTAAAAAAACCAAGAATCAATTAGGGAAATAAGAAAGCCATCCTAACACAAGTTGACCCAATCAAATTAGAAAGGAGGATAACAATTGTCCAAGATCATATATACTCAACTAAAAAAATCAAGAAAGAACCACCCATCGAACAATGGCATCAGAGCGGAAAAAAACAATATTTTAGCATTCACCCGTGTATGTGCTAGCGAACGAACGTGAAAAAATGTCGATGAGAACTCTTAAAAAGTGAAAAAGCTCACGGAGGAAATCAATGACGAGGCGACCATCGCATAAACGGCCGGCGGGAGGACGGAAGAATGTACGGCCAACAGGGATGGGAATCGGGTACGTGGCCAAGCCCAGGATGGAGGCTGCCGGTGTCGGAGTTGAAGTCGCCAAAAGTGACGATCACTGGCTTTGATCCGCACGTCGTCTCAACCAGAAACGCTCCCTTGCCCAGCAACAGTGCCGAGCGCCACCCACGAGAGGAGCACCACCAAACGCCGTCCATCGCGCAGTTTTGCTAAACGATTTGAGGCGGATAAATGCGCCATAATTTTAAGAAAAAAAGTGTCAAAGATAATAATTAGCATCATCAAGCAAAGGTTAAAGATTAATTTATCTTGTTATAATGATGATATGCTTGTGATTTTTTGAAGAAAAATCAATTAGACAACAATAAAAAAGAAAAGAAATGATGGGATGAAGTAAAAAAAAACTAGATACAGAAAAAGGACGTAAGATGTCGAGGATAATGTCACGAGAAGGGAGTTTCCCAGAACTTAAACCATGTCGACACCCGAGTATGGCAGCGAGCATTGTTTTCTTGTTTGCCACAAAAACATGACACTTCTCCTAACCAATCAATTCGAGGAATTTTTATTCACGCCCGTTGATTGGTCTATATGTTGTTTATTTATATTTAATTAATCATTGAAAATAAAACTTTATTTATTTTTATTTATTGAGTTTTTTACAAAAATAAAAAATAATAAAAGTTTTCGATATTATCATACGGTTGAAAATAAAGTATAATTACAAGAAAAAACAAAATTTTATTATAATATAAAAAATGCACTCATTAAAAGATAATTTTTTTAAAAAAAATAGTCAATTTGCCAACCGACCCAGAGAAAAAGTAAATTTTTTAAATGATGGAGAAGGTAAAGGTGGAGACTACCTTCTTCACCTTCCTCTCTCAACTTCACCTCACCCCATTTATTACATTAATCAAGAAGTATAAAAACTGACAGAACAATACTTCATATTTCAAAACTCATTCATATTAAAAAATTTAAAATATATTAGAAAATGTACGTACCCTTTACTTTCTTCTTACACTTTTACTTCACCTCAATAACCCAAACCCATCTTCCACCGTCACTTTGCCTCAAAAATAAGTTTTTCACTATTATTTTTATCTTCAAAAACCTATTTAAGAAATATAATAATAAATTCTCCTTATACACCTTCCTCCCGTAACTTATCTCACTTCAAAAACTCATCACTTTATCATCATGTCACGTCACTAAAATTGTATTAAAAAACCCACATACATTAAAATACCCGCCCATCTTTACCTTCTTCGTCTATCTTCGGCTGCTAAACGAGCGGTGAGCCAAATACTATTTATATTCAAATTCAACTCAAATAATTTGAAATTCACCGAGCCTGGATTGAACCAATGACCTCTAAATCTTCAACTTTAATGCTTACCATCTAAGTTATCTCACTAATTTATTATTATATTGTATATAAATAAATATAATTAGGAATAATTAAACTTATTAGTATATATATATTTATATAAATATTATATTATTATATTATTTTATTAAGTCGAGTTCAAATTGAGTTACGAGTCAATTTCGAGTTGAGTTCGAGTTATAACCGATTCGAGTCGAGTCAAACACTGTCTTGCTCAAATTCGGCTCGAAGGATTCGAGTTCGAGTGGAGATCGAGTCCGAGCATTTAAATGTCGTGTTTTGAGTCAAGTCGATCCGAGCCGAACACCAAATGCTCGTGAGCTGACTTGATCAATTAGCAGCCCTAATCTTCACCTTACCTCAAAAATCCTTTTTTTAAAAATATCATCTTATTTATTATTGTGGTTGTGGCACAATTAATAAATATTATCTTATTTATTGTTGTGGTGGTGGTATAATTAGTTATTGTTATGGTAGTGATAGGGCTACTAATTGAGTGAGTCAGCTTATGAGCATTTAGCATTTGGTTTGGCTTGACTCGACTCGAAACTCGATATTTAAATGCTTGAGCTCGGACTCAAATCTTACGAGCTGAGCTTGAGCAAGGTCGTATTCGACTCGACTCGACTCAGTTATAATTCGAACTTGACTCGTAACTCGACTAGATAAAATAATATAATAATATAATTTTTATGTTATATTATATATATATATATATATATATATATATATATACACACACACACAAAATAATAACAAAAAAGTGAGATAGTTGAGATGATAAGTATTCAACTTGATGACCTTAAAGTTGTGGGTTCGAGCTCGGGGAAATTAACCAGTTTAAGTGTATTTGAGCTCGAGTCGAACTCGAATACATAAAAGATATTCGTGTTGAACTCAAGCATGTATATTTAAAACTCGTTCGATTTTGAGTCGAGTTCGAACGAGTTTTGAACTATTCGAACCAAGTTCGAATATAAATTGAGCTCTACTCGCTCGCTCAATTAGCATCCCTTGGTAGTGATGATTCTGAGCTGTTGTTATATCTGTGGCGACAGCGGTGGCCTTCTATATCTCTTATGCTTTCCTCTTGCCCTCTGATGGTGAGATTAGAGTTTTGGTAAAATAAATTTTCCTTTCATTGTATTTTTCTATGTACTTTCGAATAATTTTTTAACATTTTATTAAAGGAGTTTCTTTGTTGCAAGTAGCTTTATATTCTCACCTCACAAATAGAATTAACTTTTTTAGTTTGTGGGGATAGTTAGTGAAATCTAGGTAAACTCCAAATGGAATAAAAAAACTTAGTACACTTTTGATGCAAATAAAGCGGTGCGGCAAAAAAATTTCCATCCATTTCATCTTCTACCCCGCCACACTCCACCTTGCACAATAGAAAACCCAATCCACATGCTCTTTCCAAAGTATATATATTCATATATAACATATATTGGAATCAACATAATGACGAGGTAACATATATTCATATATATATGTGAACAAAATTTACATGAGCCCTATGTACATGACTTATATGATCTACACTTGCTGTATCAAATGTTATAGCAAACTCTATTAACTGCTTTCTCATTGTGCAAATCACCAAAATTTATAGAATTTAATTGTTATATCCATTAAGCTCTATGAATTATGGTGATTTGAACTAATAAGAATAGTGCTACAACGAGTTTTATGGAGCATTTGATGCTACAAATGTACCCCCTTTTTCATATATATACATTGGCAATGACGATGTTAACCCCATGTGCTACTTAAACACACAACTGCTTACTGTGGACGATTGTTTAGCCACGCCAATTTTCCTAAGTTCCTACATGAAAATAGTGCATAGGAAAAAAAATAATATAAAAGAGAAATGTAATGAAATAAAATGACATAAAATTTTATTTTTTATTTTGCATATGTGGAGAGTAGAAAAATAAGACGAAAATAAAAAAATTTCTCCACGTATGTCTCCTAAAATTTTTCCAATTTTTTTTTTACAAAATAATATTAATTTATAAAGTTTTTACATACACTTTCTTTGAGCAGAAATAAAAAAACTAAATTTCTTGACATCTAAACAAAAGAAAATTTTTAACTCTTAAATTTTATATTTCTTTTGTATAGTTTTAAGATAACCAAACATACTTTAAATGATGCACTAGCTGAAATGACTTCTGTCTAATTAAAAATTAATGTAAGGAAAATATGTCACTTATAGCTTGTAATTGATGATTTCTCGTTTAATATAATCGAAGTATCTCACTAAATATTATAATAAAACCATCTCGAAGGCAAATATCCCACGTATCATTTATAATTTAAAATATTATATTACATGGTACGCTTGTAAGTTATTGTTTTATCCACTAAATGATATTCTAATTCTTTAGTTTTTTTAATGAGTGTGACTCATTTATGATATATATAATTGCCAATATCCTCCTACTAATATCACAAAAATATACCATTTGCTATTTATAATCTAAAATAACCCGTCATATTATATTATATAAAACAAAATATACTAATTATCATTTATGATAGAAAATATCTGAGTTTTTTACAAAACAAGATAGGAATTTTTTATATTACGGGAAAAATTAGGTTTAATTATTAAAGAAGGGCAAATAAAATTAAATTATCTGAAATACCTTTATTTAAAAAATTAAAACAAACTCGCCAACATTTTAAAAAAATAAAAAAATAAAAACAATTAGTTGTTGCCCCTTGACCTCTCGCGACTAGCCAAGGGTCTCTAATTGGTTGAACAAGTCGAATGCCTTAATAATTTTTTACTTTATTTATATTTAATTTAATGACAATTTTGTGATTATAATAATTTTTTAGCAAGCGATTTTAATTCTTCCTTTACACGGTGATATTAAAAATGATATATTTTTTAGTAAAAAAATCAAAATATTTCAATATAGGGTAATATCTCCCCCTTGCCATTTATAATTTATAATAGCATTTATTATAATAGATAATAAATATTCGACTCTCATCACTGTTAAACTACCTCATGTACCATTTTTTTCTTTTGCCATTTCCATTTTCTTAAAAGAAATATAGGTTTGGGTGACTTTGTAGGGTGAACCTAAATTAAATTTAAAATAATTTCCCATTCAAACATAGGGAAAATAAATTAAAATTTATATTATAAATATTTAATTTAAATTTTCTTATAAAAAATGTTAGATTTTTTCCGCCTCTTCCTTCGCGGCCCCTCGCAAAATGGGAAAAGAAAAATGGAAACAAAGGACGGGCAGATACCGCGTGAGATAACGGACGTTAGCCGAGGGATGGGCCATAAATCTCCTTCCTCGGGGAAGTTGGAGAATCCCACATCGCGATCGGTCTTGGTATTCCTCTTCCGTCGACCCATCTCCCATCCATCCTTCCCTCCGCCGGACGGGTCTTTGCTACGTGAGCGTTCTTTCTCTTCCCCCGATCTCTGATTATTTTTCATTTCTATTTGTTCTTCGTTTCTTTTTCTTTCTTTTTTTGATCTTTTTTATTTTTTTTTATCGCTTTGCAATTGCAGCGATGGTCTCCGATCTGAACCTTTTCCCACAGATCCACTCGTTTTAGTGGTCTTTTTCGTCCTGTATTTTGTCAGATCTGCAATATTATCTCTGATCTGCTAGATTCCTGCTTTCATTTTTAATTTTACATCTTCCTCCTATTTGCGTGAAGTTGTGGGTTTGCATAATAACAGTTGTATCTTATCTGGTTGTTATGCATGCATTACTCTTTGCAATGAATCTTGGTTGTGCTTTTTTTTTTTGCCTTCGGGAGAGGAGAAATCTGCATACCTAGAAAACTCTACACCCCATTTTCGCTAGAGCTGACTTCTTCCGTTCTCTCTTAATGTTATTATTAGCTTTTTTTTTACAAGTATTTGAGGTAATTTTTTGAGTTTTATTCTGTGCCATGATGAATTAAATGCTGATCCGTCGATATGTATTGTAGGTTCGTTGTTGAAAAGGTCCTACTATATGTCTTCTGTAGATTGATAGCATAGAATGTTTGGATTCTCATGCAGGCGGCTTGATGTGTTTTTTTTATGTGTTTTGCTAATTATCTCTCTTTAGAACTTACCTGTGTCTCTTAGTTCGTGTTCATATTTTTCTACTCATATACGTGTTTTGTCTGCCATATAAATCGCTTATTTATTGCCTTTGCTTATCTGGTGTCTCTGCATGTATTTGACATGTTTTTTTGCATTCCTGCAACGTTTACTGGTTTATTCCTACCCAGTCGGTTAACAACTATGTGCTTCCATATTCTTGAATATTTTGGCAATTAAATGCAATCAGGCTCAAAATGGCTAACTTGTAGTTATACATTTTTTCCCCAGATTTGGAAGATGGGGCTGACTTTCACCAAGCTCTTCAGCCGGCTGTTTGCCAAGAAAGAAATGCGTATCCTCATGGTGGGTCTTGATGCCGCTGGTAAGACCACTATTTTATACAAACTCAAGCTGGGAGAGATAGTCACCACCATCCCCACCATTGGTATGTCTACATTTTGCTATATTATTATAATTCATGCTGGCTTTTAATTTGAATACCAACTTTACCCTGCTGGTTGCTTTGTTTGGATCATGTCTGCTTATTGCCATGCAATTTTGTGCATCACTTTGACAGTGTGACCAGTTTTCATTTACTTTTCTCTTTTGTTTGCTTTTGCCATATCCCTGTTAATTGCTGCCTTTTCTTGACGCTGGGGAGAACAATATTTTAATATTTACTTCAGTATTTAAAAAATTAATTCCCTGTTTACATCAGTGTCAGCTGCTCTCCTTTCTTTCAACTATTTTTAGCCTCACTCATCACATTTATTCTAACTTTGTCATGCAGATGTCTAATTATTATCATATGAGTAAGCCACTGCTAAATTGGAAGAAAAAAACATGTTTTGCTAATTTTTACATTGTTTAGGTCTTTGTTGGTATGAATTGATATGGACCTACTTTTGTTTTGTGTTGTTAGGGTTTAACGTTGAAACAGTTGAATATAAAAACATCAGCTTTACAGTATGGGATGTCGGGGGTCAAGACAAGGTTGATTTGCTATACAATTTTCTTGCATTTCATTTCTTTTCAAAATACAGATTATAACCTTTGTAAAATATACGTGAAAGTCGCTTATATTCGCATTGGTGTCAGATCCGTCCATTGTGGAGGCACTACTTTCAAAACACGCAGGGTCTTATATTTGTTGTTGATAGCAATGACAGAGACCGTGTTGTTGAAGCTAGGGATGAGCTGCACAGAATGCTAAATGAGGTAACGACCCCGCTCTTAATTTTTGTGGCGGTTTGAAACATCCTACTTATCACTTCATTTTCATCTATTAGGCTTTGAGTAAATTCATTGTTTCGATGGCAGGATGAATTGAGAGATGCTGTTTTACTTGTTTTTGCAAACAAACAAGATCTCCCTAACGCAATGAATGCAGCTGAGATTACTGATAAACTTGGTCTTCATTCCCTTCGCCAACGCCATTGGTAATTTCTCTGCAAGTGGCGTATCTATGTACTTTGTTAGAGCTTGAGTCCTAATACGGTTGCTATACGTTTCAGGTATATTCAAAGCACATGTGCGACATCTGGGGAAGGCCTGTACGAGGGGCTCGACTGGCTGTCCAACAACATTGCTAACAAGGTCGGCTCGTTAAGGCCTAAAAAATAGATGATATATGCATGGATTAAATCTTCTGATTGCTCTTCTAATAAAATGAGATATGCTTACAGCTGTCATCTTTCTGAATTAACTAATTGCAGGTTTAAGGATCTATGCCCGCTTTGAGGAAGTTCTATTAGCAGTTACATGTTCTGTCGGTGGTTTGAGAAAGTTGTGTCGTTCGTCGTGGGCGTCAAAGATTTTGATGCTGCGTTTCATCTATCTGTCATCTTGCAATAATTTGCTTAATTTGCTCGTTTACTATACTTTGTAGGATCCTTTGGGTGCTCTGTTCTCCATGATTTTCTGCCACTTAATGCTTTACTCTTATCAAATGAACTTTGAGGGCGGTATTTAATTTTTTGTTTTATTTTCATATATAGATAATGAAATGAACTGGTTGAAATCGTCATTATGCATTGCAAGGGGGACTTGTCTTTCAAGTCCTAAGGTTGATTACCCCTGCGCACTGTTGAAATTGGCATGGATTAAACGCCGTTGGAGCCGTATAATGATGTTCCATTGAATTTTTTATTCTCTTCTTTTTTACTGTTCTACAAAGAAAAATAATTTTAATGTTAATGCAAAACTTGACTTGTTTTACATTGAACGCGATAACTACTTCAAATGTTCTGGCCAATTCCCCTCGTATGAGCAAAACTAGCCAAGATATTTGTGCAATGTGCCGTGTATGAGCAAAACCAGCCACGATATTTGTGCAATGTGCTGTGTATGAGCAAACTAGCCAAGATATTTGTGCAATGTGCTGTGTATGAGCAAAACTAGCCAAGATATTTCTGCAATGTGCTCGAATGACGTAGCTTTATCTTTCATTTTTTTAATATATATGCATATAACCTTTTTCTTTAAAAAAAGAATTACCTGAAAAATTAAAGCCAACTTAATTTAATCAATTAATATGAATTGATGTTAGCTGTCATATATAGAATAATTTTTATTATATAGTGAAAATTTATTAATATTATTAACATTTTATCAAGATTGTGAGTAAAATAAAAGAGATCTTACATAGTTTGGGATTTTAATTTTTATTTAAAATGAGACCAATATTAGCTCTAAATTATAGGATTATAAATGGAATAAAAATGGTGAAGGCCTTTCTCACCGGATAAGAAAAATGATAAACCAACTTGTTTAATTTAATTGAATTGACTTTAAATATAAATGATAAAAGTAAAAGATTTTATTATAATTGATCTATCAATTTAGTCAATCGAATATTATTTAATTATTTTATACATAGTTATGAAACTTATTTCTACTCGACAATAATCTTGTAATATTAGATTAATATAGTTTGGATGGTTGAATATTTATAATTTTTGAGTAAGAAAGTATTTTAGATAACATGATTTTTAACCAACTTAGTAATGTGGGTTTATAATATATAGTTTTTAACTAATTTGATAATAGATTAACTATTTTATTGATGTCAAAATGGTAAAAACGTAATTATGGCAAAAAGTTTTTAAAAAGAAATGTTATCGATAGAGTTGTAATTGGACAATTTATAACCCAACTCTAAAAAAAAGACTTACAGTAGAATTTAAATTTATTTAAAAATTTTTTACTTAGACTTTGTTTGGTAAGTATGAAAAAATATAAATGATGTGAAAATTTTAAATAGTCAAGTGATTAAAATTATATTATATATAATATGTTTTAAAAGAATTAATATTTTTAGAATGTATTTTGTGTTTAAATTAATTATAATTACCTTATGTGGCCATCTTCTGCTCTAATGAGAAAGAAAATATTTTTCCTATTTTTTATTAAAAAAAGTGATATTTTTTGCTCACAAAAAATCTCCCTATAATAAGAAATGAAGAAATTTATATTTCTTATTCTTATAAATGATATATGGGGCATATGTGGGAAGGAGCCCCACTGCTTCAAAACACCATCTCATTTCTCCATACCCCTGCATTGTTGTGTTTTTTATAGGATTGTTTACCAAGACATGAGTATATCACTATAATAATCTTTGTGTCATTTTAAAAAAAATGAAGATACTAATGTTTTTTGATCTTTGGAATATGTATAATCGCCAATCTGTTATTCGCTAAATGTTATGGTAATTGCTGGGCCAATCGAAGCTAGAATCTTTCCCCTTTTTTAAAATCCCATAGGCTGGAAGGTCATAGAGTGCAATATTTTTTTAAAAAAATGTTTTATCTTTTAAACTCCGAGCCTATCCACCCGCGTTCAGAGCTAACTCTACCCTACTCTTTTCATGTATCTGCCCACTATCTTCTCATTTGATATTACCAAATAGAAAATTTTGATAAATTATAAATAAGGTTTGATAGTACGACCCGGTCATATGAAAATATTATTATTGTTGTCATCCGAAATAGAAACTTATATATGCCATTTTTATTAGGTCTTATAATCACCTTATTAATTTAACTGTAAGCTCCTATATATAGTAGATTTGGATCTAATTATAGGCCTGCGCTTACGTCCAACGAATCTAATTGTTGGCTTACTCTCATCCTACGGCAGCAAGTTACATGACCAATTGGATACTCAATTGTAATAGCCAGGTCAAAAGTGAAACGCAATGGATTTAAGCCTCCTCTTTAAAAGTTTTTGAAAATCTTATTAGATAATCAATTGTAATGATCAGGTTAAAAGTGAAACATAATCAATTGTAATGATCAGGTTAAAAGTGAAACGTAACGAACCTAGTCCAGAAAAAAATGTATACGTGCGAATCATAAAAGTTAAAAACAGGAAGGTTATTTAAAACGGAAAGCCCATGTAGTTTTTGGGCCAAACGAGTGGCTGGCCCTTTCAGGATTAATGTATACTGGCCCAACTCAACAAGCCATACTTGAAGCTTGGGCCCAACGGCAGTTTGTAACGGGCCGGCAGCATGACATTCGAATGGCTGGGCTCGGACGTGTATCATCGAAATGGACCACCCCAAACGTTCAATTGTATCCGATAAACATCTTAAATATTTGTGATCGAAATTGAAATTGATTGATCAATTACGGCCGAGAAATTGTACAACAAATTAGACACAAATAAAACTCTGTCCAATAGAAGGTCTAACTGACCAAACTAACAAATCAAATTCCGAGCGACCAAATTCATTCATTCATGAATAAACATATGAAAGTTAGTAACATTTCACAGTTCATCCCTAAATTATCATCGGGGAACAAATACACTTAAGGGACGTGAAGCTTACAAGGTGAAACTTTTCAGTAAAATAACATTTATTTACTCAAGTGCTTAAGAAAATCATAATTTAACTTTTCATGCCGGTTGATGTAAGAGAAGTTAAGAAACAATGATAAGAGAATATGACTGTGAATTAGACATTGTTCTAATTTCGTGAATACAGCAAGCTCAGTAAAAGCCAACCGGGCCGATCCTTCTCGCGGGCCCTTGCCAATCCAATTCAATTGGGCCTCCACTTTCATAATGGTTGTACGGGATATACGTACGTTAAGCACATTATACTTAGCAAAGCAAAGATATAGAGGGAGGTTGGTTGGAATTAGTTGGAACGCAACGCTAGCGGCTGTCCAGATTTTGAAATATCGGTGAAATCTGAATATGACCATGGCGGTCGAATTCCCTATCTTATGTCCAAGCAAAGTGTATCGATCACTCACAGTGAGACGTGGCCGCTTAAAATTCAAAAGGCCCTTAAATAATTAGGAAGCTCCTTCTTGTGACCGCAAGATGCAAGAAGTAAGCTGGAAAGAGAAAGTTGGAAGAAGTAAGAAAATTTAGAAGAGAAGGGGCGTCACCTTTGCCCGCCCACCGTTTCACTTGTATATGAATTTGTACCAGACAAGATTGCCGAGTTCAAGTTTGGGAAAGTCGGTCAAAAGTTAAAGAGCTTACGTACACAACAAAATTCAACTCAAGCTAGCACACCATAAGATGAGGGCGGGTATTAGTCTGACTTGAAGTTTCCCTCAGTAAATGAATGGGATATGGGATTTTGATATGGAATAAATTATAGGGTAGTATATGTTCAAATACAGGCCATGGGGCAAGGATAAACACATAGTTTCCCGGTTTGTCAACTCCCGTCGCCTTCTTCTTCTTCTTCTTCTTATATTAATAATATTATTTGATTTATTCATACGTATATAGAATCGATAATGCCAAACCCACCATTTTATCCCTTGTTATTCACGTCTCTCGTTTCCCATACATCTCTACAATCAAAAGAGTCTTCCACGACAGGGGCCATGAACTTAGCGGCTAGCATTTGATTTTGTCAATCTGCTTTTTCTCGTTAAGTGGTCAATTAATAGTATGTATGCAATTGCAGGTTGATTTGTAGTTGTCGTATTGTATGTTCAGTGTGCACCCGTAAACATGATCCGGTTGAATTAATTACTAAACAGCAGATCGATGGAGTGAGTGGTGGGACAAAAGGATAGATGGGCGTCAAAGCTGCCTCGCAAGTGCTGAATCAGAACAAGACACAAAAAGGTGTAAACAATAATTAGTAATTGGTTTGTTTCTTTCAGGATTCGTACAACTCAGAAGAGAAGGTAGAGCTTAGTGGGCGATGATGATTGAAAGCAAAGAAAAACACAGGTAGAGAAAAGCAGAGTGGGGAAGGATGAATGTGAAAGGTGCGCGCGTGGGGATTAATTAATTCCCACAAATGTCGTGATTAATGGGAGCACATACCAACAGCCAAAAGGTAAAGGGCAGCCTGTATGTATGGTAGAGAAAAGCTAGGGAGGCTTCCTCAATTATTATTTAAAAATACTCGTGACTCCTGACCCCGGGCGCTCCAAATTATTTTATACTACTACACTACACTTGGTATGCAAAATTAATTACAAATCCTACCCTCCACCTTACTTACATGCAAGCTGATATTGATCTAATTACTGGAACGAAGTCCATGTTCCAAATAATTAAATTAACAGGACCATGTGCAATCTGCCTCAAAATTGAGTAAGTGCATAAAATAATAATAATAATAATCTAGAGGTGATCAATCAAATTAACGCGTGCTGCTTTTTTTGAAGGACCTGATAGCCATTTGATCGAAGTACGAAGCCACTGTCAATCTAATCCTTCCCGCTCTTTTATATATAAATATAAATATATATATATATATATATATACACACACATTATTTAAAATACGCAAAAGAATAAAGATTCTATTTTTTATTCTTTTTTCCATAAAATAAGACTCCCAAAATGCTGCAAGTGAATACGAAATGTGCAAAATATAAATATGCGGATATGATGACGCCACGCGGCAACTCTTGGCACTGCCTCGTATGCTAGAAAAGCCATACACTGTAACTCAATCCGGCTTTTCACCTGGCTCAAATAGAGCTAATTAGCTGGTGCCCGCGCGCAATTCAGATCTTCGCTCCACAAAAGCAAGCATTATAATTTCAAAAAAAACAAGCATTATAAAAATAACACACGAGGAAAGAGGGGTGCGTATTGGAGCTAGCAGCTGCTTTACTCATGGAGTCGGGATTTGAAGTCCTCAGTTAATTGATGCAATTATACATTCAAGAACTTAGCTCTAAACCCTTTTTTAGTTTCTGAACTATGCACTTCAGCTATTGTCCTATGTATCACAGTGAATTAGTAGTGCGGGAAGACAAGCAATGCCAGGGTACCACCCCATCTCTCGGCCAGTCTCTTAGCAGACAGCACGGGGCAGGAATGGACACTGCGTGGAAGATGCCATCACCACAAGAATAAGCATATTTAGAGCTTCATCATTGCTTTAACTAATTGTTTTTGTGTTTTTAATCTAAGTTAATTAGCAGTAGTCTATGGCAGCTTCATCATCAGTAGGCCTAATTAAATATTGTTACTTGACAAAGAACAAGTTCTTTTGTCGTAGAAAGTGGCTGCAAGTCATTATCGATCTGTATCATATTCTCGTAGCCAATGTATGTAGACAACCTCGCCCATTTTTTCTCCATTTCTTTCTAACACTCGGTCGGTCGGTCGGTCCCTTAAGCTTCTTCTCGTCTCCAATATTTATTCCAATGTTCTGAGTTCCTATTACATTCCCACTCGTGAGTCTTCAAAGAATTAATTTATTTATAATTTAGCCAGCTTTCCACTTTGAGGTTGAGGATGGATGTGTATCTCTCCTCCTCATATCCGCTTTCATCTGCAAGTACATATCCACCTTCCACTCCATTACATCTGCTAATTAATTTGTTCTCAAGAGGATTTGCATCATTGTACCACTAATTACATTCCCACTCGTAAGTCTGCAAAGAATTTATTTATTTATAATTTAGCCAGCTCTCCACTTTGGGGATGGATGTGTATCTCTCCTCCTCATATCCGCTTTCATCTGCAAGTACATATCCACCTTCCACTCCATTACACCTGCTAATTAATTTATTCTCAAGAGGATTTGCATCATTGTACCACTAATTAAGCCAATTAATTGATCATACCTTCCGAGCTTTATAATTAAAAAAACATCCCAATTAAGTAGAACCTTGATTTCATCCCAAACTTGGAACCGGATGGTCTGAGGCACCCATGCATGTTCCACGCCATGAGGTATAATAAAACCGGGAAGAAATTAACTAAATACATGATTGCTTCTAAAAAAATATGACTTTTACCCTCCATTAACCAAGGCTAAATCTTTTAATTTCATGGTTAAAAAATTTTGGTCAATAGTCTTATTTTAACTTGATGTTTCACCATTAACGTTGGAAAACAAAGGCTTATGTATTGTTTATGCCTTTTTCCATAATATTTCTCACGATTATGTTGAGGATTATATTTTTATGAATATTATTATAGTTTACACTAACCTACTGCCCTAGTGTCTATTGAGCTGTTGAACTGTGAAGTATACTCACCAGATTGACGTAGATTGACGCATGGGCTTAATATACTTTCAAACTACGAACGTGAAAGAGAATAATTATAAATTTTTGGGAAAAAAATTATGAACCAACCGACTCTGATTCTATGGATAATGCTTCATTTAATAATGTGATAGATAATAATAAATTAATATCTTAATGATAAATTTTAATTTTATCAATATTCTCTAATTGGAAGAAGTGATAGATGATATTAATTAATTAATTTTTTATATTTTATTGGCTAGAACTCATAAAAAATTATTTTATTTTTTATTAATAAGAGTAGATATATAAGTGATACATAGGCCTTCGGTTTTTAATGGAGGAAAAAATCAAATGAATATATATTAAAAGGCAATTAGATCATAAAAATAGAATTTTTATGTGGTGTGGCAAGACAAATGCCATCAATTACCTGTCTGATTTTAGAATGAACGAAAGGGATCGTAACTGAGGAGCCAAAACCCAAAATTGATATACCATCGATTCAGTAGTAAGCTGTATAAAGTTGTCAGCGAGGTTTGAAATTTTTTTAAAAAAAATAAAAGAACTCAATATATATCATCAAGTATGAACAGTTGAACAGTAATTTCTAGAAGGAGACGACTGTCGTGAAGGGATTGGGCCCATGACGACTAAGCGCCTGAGAAGACAATTAAAAATAAACTGTAAAAAAAAAGAGTTGGATTCTTTCACATTAAAAAATAGGTAAATTAAGACCCACACCAAAACCAAAATCCAACATAAGTGCTCCCATGATGAACTTAAGACAAAAATTAGTAATTGATGCACTTTTACATTAAGAAAAAAAGTGATTGGTACTTGAATATAGTTGATATATAAAAAATAATGGCTTAATATAAAGGTGGAAGAACGATGAAATAGATTCTCGCAATTCTTTTAATGGACTCATTTTTAGCCTCCATCTAATAGTTTAATTGAACAACGAAGAATAATCTATATCCAAGAGCGCTAATTCTAAATAGGATTATGAAAAAGCATGCACTGTTTCTCTCTTGATGCGATTTTATAAATGCTTACGGCTGGAATGTTGGAAATATTGGTGCAGCCAGACATGTTTTTTTTCTACGCAATAAATAATGAGATTCGAACATATTATAATTACTTCCATCTATGCGTTCCACTTCGTATAAAACGGACTCAGATTTCTTCACTCAAGCGTTTTTGCCGGATTTGTGATAAACTTTTGTTTTTAGTACGCAAGGTGTGTGCCAATAGAACTTGATTCCTTGCTTTGGTGGCTGTGTATGATCGCATCCTAGGGGCTGTATATATAATTATTAATTAATAATAATATTATTATTAATTAATTAATTAATTATTATTATTTTTTTCATAGACTAAATTTTATATGTGTGCGTGCGGCCTTTACATAGACTAGCTTGACCATTCAACATAAGAATATATTAGAAATTATTAAGCAACTTAGGATCGGTGAAAGTAATGTAAATGACATACGGAAAATTTAAAATAGTCAAATCTTATTAAGTAGTTAATACATTTTATATAAAATAATATTAAATTAATTATTTTTACAAATCAAATATGGCTAAATGTAAGTAGGAAACAAAATAATCTTGATAGTCACCAAGTGGGCGGCCCATGTGTTCTCTATGAGTAAAAAATTTGTGCCCCCATGTTTTCTTATTTAATAAGATTATAAGAAAATAACTGGAGAGTACATTAGTGACCTATTTTATAATAATTATAATAAATTTGAAGGAAAAATATATTATACATGTATTAATTTTTCATGTTAAAAAAGCAAAGTTTTATAATACTGAAAAAAATATTGCCGGGAAGTCAAAAATAATATTATGGGCAGCTGAGCAATGAAATGTGTTCAAAATAATATAGGATATTAATGGAAGCAAGAAGATTTGGTACATGTTTAATTTGGGTCAAACACGTTTCTATAGTACTCAGAACAAATGGCAAGGGAAGGGAAAATTAATAGATTTGCATATGTACGTAATATTTAAAAATGGAATTATAAATATAGGAGTTTTGACTCTTCGAATTAAGTGCAGAGCAGGCATTAATAATTAACCACTCCGCTTCTGCCACAGCTTGACCGCCACTGCCCGCCTCTCTGCCTCCCTCCTCGCCTCCTTCCAACGGTTGGCCACCTCAGTTGCTACTTGGCAAAAATATAAATAATAATTATATAAATATATATTATAGTATAATAATAATAATAATTATTATTATTTTCTCTCGTTACGTTTGAACATTTTTTCGTACGTGTTTAATCCCTCAAACACTCCAACTCTCTATTTCTCTCTATCTCGCCTCAGAATATTTCCTCGGTCTCAAACTCTCCAACCCAGTTCCTATTAATCCCCAACTCACGCTTCTCTCTCATTTCTTCCTCACCTCCCCTCCCCTCACGCCCGTACCAACTCTCCTCTCTTTATCTCAAGTACATGTTTATTTTTGTGCAGGTTTTTTTTCTAATTTTAAATTTGGATGAGTACAGTAATTTTGGTAGTGAATCAGTAGTTTTTGATCTTCCATGCACGTAAAGCCTTCAAAATCAGACACTTTGACCCATTAAATTTTCATCCTTTTTGTTTTTACTAAACTAAGCAAAAGTAATAATGTTGTTTTATATCCATGGTAGCCATTAATCAATAAATCTCATGATGGGCGATATTCAATGAAGTTTATAACTCTGTTAAAGAAGACTAAGATACAAATCTTTTTGTCTTTTGCCAGTGTTCTCCTCCCTATGTTATGCTACAGATGTTTACAAATTAACAATTCGTCGTTCTCATTAAACTCAAGTCCGCCGGAGGAAAGTCTTAGAGGATCAATTGATATTCTGGGTTCTCTAGAAAAAAATTTAAATTTATAGCCTATATGTTACTTAAATGTTTCATCTGATTTTTTCTTTTCACGATCCAATGAATGATCATGGTGCAAGTGCGTTCAACCTATATCCAATGTATATAATATTTATAGCAGGTATTTTTATTAATAAATATTAATACTAGTTTTAAATTGAATTTCAAAAATAATTACATCTTATGAATGGATTTTTTATGTTTTGGATATTTGATGTGTTAAAATAAATGTAGAATATGTTTCTATATTTTTTTGAATGAGAATTTAATTAGTAAAATTATTTCAGTTTTCAATTAGGATTGCACATATAAACTTTTTTTCAGATGATTAAAATTTTATATTCAGAATTCAAATTAATTTTTTAGAATAAAAGTGTATTATATTTGGATCATGGGCAATGCAAACCAGAAAGTATTAAAAATTTAATTATATTTAATTTAGATTGCAAATTTAAAAAATAATTTCAAATATTAAGAAAATTTTCTTTTAATTTTGAAATAAAAATTTTGAATAATTATTTTTATAAATTTATTTTTTGTATTTGGATGATGGACAATGTAAAAATATCTAATTATATATGAAATTTTAGATGTTAATTTTAATTTTTTTAGAAAGGAATTGTATTTTCAAATATTTAGAAAACTTTGATTCTTATTTTTGATTGAATGTTTAGAATAAATTTGATAATTTATGTAAATGGGTTTCTCACATTTGGAACATAGACTAAATAATCTCGGGTATATACATGGTGCTTTCGTAAATGTTTTTAAATATTTTATTCTAATCGGTTTAAATTGAAATTGAATTACTTAAAGCTAGAAAAAATTAAATTGAAATTTATCCAGGTATTTTCAAATATTTAGAAATTTTTTTCTTATTATAGATTGTATGTTTAGAATGAATTTGATGATTTATGTAAATGGGTTTCTTACATTTGGAACATGGATCAAATAATCTCGGGTATATATGTGGAGTTGTCCAAAATATTTTTTAAAATATTTTATTCTAATCGGTTTTAAATTAACATCGAATTACTTAAATTTAGAAAAAAAATTGAATTTTATCCTGCATTAGAAAATTTTGAATAATTTTAAATTTGATTTTGTAGATAATATATATATATTTTTTGTAAATGGGTTTCTTATATTAGATCGTGGACCATGTACAATATCTGGTACCTAATATTTATAAAATGAAATATCTCTAAAGTAGTTTTTTGTTTTAAAATTTTCTTTAAACTAAAGTTTAATAGCTTAAATGTGTTTCGATTTTCAGTTTGATTTGCAAATAAAAATCAGATTTTTTCAAATATTAAAAAATTCTGATTCTAATTTAAAAATACATTTAAAAATTAATTTCTTACAGATAATTATTAATAAAATTTATAATTTCCCGTGCATTGTGCGAGTTATATATATATATATGTATATAAATATGAACATAAAATATGAATACTATAAAATATAAATAAAATAAATATTAAATGTAACATATAAAAATAAAATGAATAGTGCTACATGTACTTGTAAAAGTCTCTCTTTCCATTCACGTTAGTTCTTTTCAATCCCAGGGATCGGGACATTTAATTTTTAATTTATTTTTGATTTTTGTCACGGGCTTAGCCACAAGAAAACTGTGAATAAAATTTAACATGACTAGCTCGTGGCAATCCAGTGGCTGATATTTAATAACGGGTCATGGTTAATTACCACGGTTTAGCCATGGTTTAAACCTATGAAGTGCCACAGTGAACCGTGGACATTATAATTTGTCCCTGCGGCGACTACCACGCGTCATAGTCATGGCCAAGGATCGTTTTTCTGTTAGTACGTGTATTGATTGGCTAATCTGAAATTATTTTTTATTAATATGTGTATTGCAGATCTAAAATTTAATTGGATGCGTACACTTTAATATTATATCGTGTATTTCTTAAAAATAAATACTTTTAATAAAATAAAATCTTTCTTAAATTATTATTTTTTAATAAAATGTTTCCGTACATTGTGTGACACTTCTATTTGATTTTTTACATCTTTTATACTAGAAACCAAGAGCTTCACTATGGAGATAATTCAGGAATTATATATTTTATTTAATTAAACCACAAATACAAGAATATTTACTTTTTTATTTTTAGAATTGTTCTATTTTTTCGCAAATATGTTTTCTAACATAAATAATAGATGTAGAAGTCATGATGATTTTGGTACCCAGAAGTTTTAATTTAGCTAGCCAGTGAGCCCTTCCATTCTCTCTTCATTTCATTTCCAATATCTGGTCCCACCTGCATGCTAATTAGACCACACATCATACTACAGCATATCAATTAAAGAGATCCGCTTAGAGAGAATGCGACGTCGAAAGACAGTTCATGGAATTGGTTTAAGCTGAACGTCAAGGACCTCACGCATGTATATTAACGAGAACTTTCCATTGGAAATTTAGAACCTAGTCGTCGAACATGAAATTGAACAGAACCAACTAGCTAAATCCTTTTTCTTCTTCCTCCCCCCCCTCCAATTTTTCTGAAAGAAATCCTTTTCCTCTTTTAGATATCATATATCATATCTCATCCTGACTTTCTCGGCCACCGGTAGCTTAGCTAGCTGGCTCCGGGATTAACTTGGATTTGGCCTTGACACCAAATGTCGATTGATGAACGGCCGTGTCTCCTTTTGGGGATCACTAACAAAGCTTCGCTAGCTCTCCAATATATATATATATATCAATCAATATGCGTTAATATTGATCAAAGTGCAATCAACATGGACATTCCATTCGGAAATGGCAGAACAAACGCAATTAGTGCGTTTATTCCTACACGTTCCCGGCACGTAGGTTTCAGGCAAAAGAAGTTGAATACATAAGCGAATGCCAGCTTCTCAATTCTGGTACCTTTGGCACGCCTCTCACATCCGCTACATGTGGCTCGCCTCTCTCCATTTTATTCTTGATCTTTTCTCGGCCAGTCTAAAGTCGGGCACCGCCTCGCCTTTTCTTTTCCAGCTGTGACAAGTACGTGCCGATCCATACATGTTCCCTCTCTTTGCGCAGACACTCAGAGAGCAGGTATTAGGTAAAGCCACGAATTCACATATTTGGTCATCATCATGTGGAGCCGTATTAACCATATTAGAAGAAGCTGGATTTTATCCTAAAGTCGTGTACAATGCAAAGCTACGTAGTTGATATAATTACAAAAGAGCGCATATCTGTTGGTTTAGGTTTTGCTGCCACGACACATGGCGCTCGAGGCAATGCAATGGCACGTCGTCATCCTCTCTGATCTTTATAAAACTAAAATTAACGCTAAAAAATACACGTGTTTAGCTAAAATTGGTTTATAACTTGTCAAAATTAGTTTCACAAACTTATAAAATAGATAAGAATCATGATTTTAATAAATACTAAGAGTTGAGCTACCTAAGTGATTAATTATTCGTTTTGGATAAGGACCTAGCCATCTTATAATATTAGAGTCACTAACTCTGGGCTCACCCGCATCAATTATGTAAAAAATATAACCATGAAGCCCAGTAAACCATGTTAATTAAAGCCTCAAATGGCATATTAAAGATCTAATTTAATTAAGTTCTAAAATATCTACTTCATAAGTACTTAATCCCTTATACGTGCTGGTGACTGTGAAGCATAATCCCACATCTAAAATGAGTTGACCCATAATTATATTATTCTAGACTTGTTATAAGTTGTATATTTTAAGAAGGGAACCTAGTTATAGACTCTATCAATTCATACGTTAGCTATTTCTTGGTGAGGCATTATATAATAGTAAGCAAGGCATCGCACAATGCACGATTTATACTAGATAAATTTTAATTTTATACATAAACTATCATTGTATAATGAGATAGACTGCATTAATTTAATATCTTAGATATAAATAACGATTGACTTTAAAGATATATCATATTTGAATGAAAGGATAAATTATAATTATATATATTTTTATAATATATATATATATATATATATATATATATATATATATATAAGATAATTATATAGACTCTTATTAGTATGAGGTTAGATGTTGAGGTTGCTCGAGTTCGAACCTACCTTCTAGTGTGAAAGGTATTTTTATTATATTTTTAAGAAATTAAGTTTGACTAGATTGAACCCGTAATCCTCTACATGAGGCTTTTTTATTCTATTTTTTAAAATTTTCTTATATTTTTTATTCTATTTTTATATTTTTCTTATATTTTGATTGATTAATATTTCTATTTTTGATCTCATGGCAGTATTGAGTTCTCCTTTTATTAAAATAAGAAATAGACTATATTAATTTAATATCTTAAAAATATATTTTAATTTTAAAGATAAAATTTAATTGAGAAGATAAACTATAATAATTTAATTTTTAATTGTATTATATTTTAATTAATTAAACTTCTTACTTTTCATCACAAAACAATTTTTAACTTCTCTTTTATTAATAAGCTAGATATATACATCAGTTTTTGTTTTGGGGTCTTTTCTTTGAGCAATGCTTTGGCTACAAGTAAATAGTCTCATGGTATTCTCATGCCCCATTCAAAGCTAATGCTAGAGACAAATTACAACGTAATCTGATCATATATATTAATTTATAACTAATGTAAGAAATGGAAAAATTGCAAAATTTTTATTCTTAATATTGCAATCTCTGACTTGCTTTTTTCTGTCAAAATTTTCACTATATTTCATCCTGAACGGACAAGCCCCATTGATGGTTATAGGCGGCGCTGATATCGTTCTACTGTAGTCGAATTGGACTGTTCAACTATCAATTACCAGCACTGCATCCACTGCCTCTTCAACGTGGCTGCGACGACAAAAGTAATTTTGTTATAAAACACTCCATTTGCAACAATGTGACCTCGTGCACAAATTTAAGTAAATAAAGGGGACTGATCTTGGTAAATCTTTCCCCCTCCAACATTATTAGTTTTGCAAACAGAGGAATCTTAGTAAGAGGTGAGCTGCCCATATAAGAATATTATGGGAGGCTTTCAAATCTAGCCAAAACATAACCACTGTTTAAACTTAATCTTGGTTTTTCGTTAATCATAAATTATAAACCCACTAATATCCTGAATTCTAATTTTAATTTAATAAGTTGAGATGGATAGAAGTGAATAAGAGATCCGACATTGGAGTCGGACGAGGATGAACAAAGGAGTTGAAAGTCAAACGCGAGGCCCCTAAGAAGTCCATGACTCAATTAAGTGGTCCGGTCGCTTCTCGGTTGTATATAATTTAATCTCTTATCCTGCGGCGGGGTTGGCGCACATGCGGCTTTAATCTTCGCCTCCTCCGACCAACTCTTCAAACTTCTCATATAAAGCTCTTTGCCAAGCTATCATCTCCTTCAATTTCTTGTGTCGACATTCCAGCTGACAACACCCAACCTATTACTCTTGCTAGCTAATCACGGTCTCCGTGGGGTGGGCACTCGATTAATTAGGCGTGTCGTCGTCAGTTTCCTTTAGACGTATCTAGATACGGCGCTGCCAATATGGATGGAAGAAGCATTGGGGGTTTAGGCAATTTCATAGGCCAGGGATCAGAAGAAGAAATGGAGCTGCGACGAGGACCTTGGACCGAGGAGGAGGACTTAATCCTCGCCAATTACATTGCTAATCAGGGAGAAGGTCGCTGGAATGCTCTTGCTCGATGTGCAGGTACTACGTGCTGACGATCTTGCTAGCTATATCGTTATATGCATAACCATCTGTTATATCGTTTTGAGATTATATATGTTGAAAGGATCATTGCTTATATATTTGTACATGCCGTCTGCTATATACGAATTAGCTCTAATACCTGGCACTAGCTCAGCTGTACAAATTAGGTCGATCTATGCTGCATGCAGTTTTTATCTTTTATTACTCAATTTTATGAGAAAGGAAAACAATTTAATGAGCCCCCTCCAAGCAAAGAAAACATGTAACATCACTTTTTGATTTATATGTTTAACAAATGAACAAGGGCCGCTGGTTCAATATTCACTTCTGGAACGGGCATTTAAACTTTTTGCTTCTTTTATTTAACTTTGCGTGCTTCTAATGTTATTCACAATTGCCCGATGGAGATTTTTTTATTATTTTTAAAGAAAAAGTTGTAAATGCAGAGTACATTTAGTAGGAAAGAGTTCATGAGGTGAATGATTCCCAGTTGTTTATAAAGGAGAAGATGATTGCTTCCACTTATATTTACCCAACCCCGGAAGTTGAGAATATTATGCATCTAATTAATAATACTTAATTAGTTTTCTATAATAATATATTCAATTGCCAACAAGATAGATCGAAGCGAAATTTTCAAAGAAGTAGCTTGTTATTATTCTAATGATTTGTTTCCTCCTCGCTCGGTGGAAATCAAATCATCAATTGATTGCTTGAGTGGATTGACAGCATATATACTCTTGTGGTAAAAAATACACAGGTCTGAAGCGGACAGGGAAAAGCTGCAGGCTGCGGTGGCTCAACTATCTCCGGCCCGACGTCCGCCGAGGCAACATTACTCCGGAAGAGCAGCTCTTAATCCTCGAACTCCATTCTCGTTGGGGCAATCGGTGTGTCCACAAATTAATCCCTTATAATTATAACCGGTTTTTATGATCATATTACATGTATTATGTTCAATCACATGTTATATAATACTATCTAATTACTTGGGTAGTAGTTGTATAATAATCTAGTTGTTAATATGGAAGTGCACATGGAAAACTGGATGGATGAATATATATTTTTATGCTCAATATTATATATATATATATATATATATATGTATATGATATGATGATGAATGAATTATCTATCAGGTGGTCCAAGATCGCGCAGTATCTACCCGGGAGGACAGACAATGAGATAAAGAACTACTGGCGGACGAGAGTACAAAAGCAAGCGAAGCAGCTCCAGTGCGACGTTGATAGCCAGCAGTTCAAAGCCGCCGTCCGCCAACTCTGGATGCCCCGCCTCCTCGAGCGTATCCGGGCCGCCAACTTCACCCCCGCCACCGCCTCCGACACCTTCACTCACCCACCAAACACTACTACTCCTGCTACGCTCTCTCTTGCTACGGGGCAGCCGCCGGTCGACTTCGCCGATGTCCCGCACCTCGGGCAGGCCGGCTACCCCACCACCCCTGACAACTCGGCCAGCAGCAACACCACCTCATCGGAATTGACCGGCGACGTGGCCCCGGCGGTGTCGAAACATGAGGAATATTATGACGTTATGGAGCACTATGAGCTGCTTGAGAATCTACAAACTAGTGGAGGGAGAATCGATGATCAATCGCTACCCAACTCGGCAGCAGGTTACTGTACTTATAATCCGGTAGAGTTGGATTACCGGGCGGAGGAGACGATGGTGGGGTTCGGAGGTGAGGACTCATATGCAACTGACTATACGTGGAGTATTGACGATCTTTGGCAATGGCAACCGCAATTCTGTGATGGGTTTTAGGAGTTTCACTTTTCCTGGGTTATAGCATAATATTGTACACACAAGGGAGAGCTAAAGTTCATATTTGAAGATCGGGATTGTGGTTCGTTATTCTCGAAGGTGATGGTGAAAATAGGATTCCTCTGGACAAAAGTTCGAAAGTTCCGGAGAGAATTTTTGCCTAATGGTTGGGGCTGTGTTGTTTCATATGCAACTTGCAAGGGAAATATATTTTTTTCGAAGCAATTGTTACATGTACATGCATTTATGTAGTCACTCGAATTAACGTGGTAACACAAATTGCGTCACTTAAAAGTTGCTTTTGATTTTTTTAGACAGTTATACTATTGACATGTATTTTTGAGATCACCACCTTTAAAAATAAAATCAATTGCTATGTTTTAAAATTAGTCTTAGTCTTAATCAACTGCCAAGTGCCCCCATTACAAACTACCAAGGCGATCCTCCACCCCAACCCCTCTGCACAACTGCTTGGTTGGGTTCCTTCGGGTCTCACCGGCTCCAAGTTGCTTACCGTGAAGTCAAAGTAGGTTCCGTTTCCCCATTCTTTTTTTTTCTGTTTTTTTGGGTCTTTGTGAAAATCATTAGTTTATCCCATAATAAGAGACATATATCCACAAGTCCTACTCTGATCTTCCGCTCACCTTTATCATCATTATGTTATCACCATCTATCATTTATAATCTATAATAATCTAATCTAGTAAAAAAAGATGATAATAACTAATTTAATAATAATTTGAGGTGTCTTTCCTTTTCTCATATAATAGTTTTTATTTACAGAAATGGAAGAATAATTTATAAAAAAGTTTTTAATTCCAATTACATGTTCAAGAGAAAAGACTGATTTGCAAATAAGATTATTGCTCATAACTTTACAGCTTAGACATCCTTTGAACATTTTTATCCAAAAATCTTGCCTTCCTTTCTCTCCAAAGATAATGAATGTATTATAAATAATCCTAGTCTTCTTACTTTACTGAATTCTTTCTTTTGGCTTTCTCTAAAATTATTTTATGATGGTCATGAAAAAATTATATGGTTTACTTATTGTGTCATGAAGAAATTATATGGTCTACTTATTGTCCTAAACGCCCAACCTATTATTTGACTACTTTTTTTATGTGCAAATATATTTTATGTTGACATACATGGGACAAATTGCCCATGATTTATAAATTGGGACAAATTTAATATTCCGGTAAGCATTTTACTTTTGTTACGATTCATACCTATAGCTAGGTTTTATAAGAAGGGAATCATTTAATATTTAATTTAACAGATAATCTCCCATGAATGATAATTATTACTTAGCTTTAACTTCTCTAAGTGTTTAACTTCTCCAACGGCCCACAGGCCTCAAATCAGAGCTCTACCCGTCTGACCCGTAACCCGTTGACCCGCCGCCAAACCCGCCGCCCACCCGATGCCGCCCGCCTGACCCCTGCCCGCCCACCCCAAGCCGTGGCGACCCCCCTCGCCCGCCCCCGCCGTGGCCCCCCAAGCAGCCTGCCCTCCGCCGCGGCAGAGGGCAGAGCGGCTTGGGGGCACACGGCGGGGGCTGGCGAGCGGGGGTCGCCACGGCTTGGGGTGGTGGGCAGGCAGCGGCGAGGCGGTAGGGTTGGTCAGGTCGCGGTGGGGGCCGGGCACAGGGCTGCGGGCGGCTATTGCTAGGGAAGCCGCGGAGGGGAGGGTCGGTCGCAGGGTGGCGGGCGGGGTCGGGCGGCGGTGCTGTCCGGGGGTGCCATGGCAGGGGGGTCGGTCGCAGGGCGGGTCGACAGCTGGGTATGTGGACTTGAGGCCCGTGGGCTGTTGGATTATCCAATCCAACGGCCCACGGCGCCGTGCGCTGCAATGCGCTGCAAAAGGGTTGCAGCACATTGCAGCAGCCCTCTAGAGGTAACAATCTACCAGGCCTAATTTGCTACTCAACAAACAAATTGAGCCTCTTTTTTGGTATTTATTGGTGTCTATTTTTTTATGTCACCTTTTGGGTTAATTTTGTTGCATCTTCTTGGTGACTTTTAATAGATTGTATTTTTTATTTATTTTTTATAACGGGCAACAGATAAGTATTTTTTTGTGACCATACCTATAGTTGTAAAAATTAAAATCGAAATCGGAATCGATTTTTCATAAGAGTTAACGAATCGGATTGAATTTGTTTAAGTTGGTCAAAAATAAGTTCAGTTGAATTGGTCTAATCGGTCATATTTAATAATTTGATAATTCATAATATAAATATATAAAAATTAGGTATTAATGTTATTTTGATATTATTATGTGTATTATATTTTATGATATTTTTTAGATTTTTCCTAAAATTACTTGGAATTAATTATTATTTTTTACTCGAGTCAGAGTCGAGTCAACTTTTAATTACGAGAATGCCACCCTGTAACACCCCAATCCGGTTTACTCTTAACCCGGACCAAAACTGTTACAAAGGATCGAACTACTCGTAAACCGATTAAGTTGGCTGACCCAAAACCTAAACGGCTACGACATAACCCTCTCGACGTCTCAAGATGGAGCACGCCGCTAATGCGCAAACAATATATGAATGAGATGCAAAACCCTAACAAGATACTACGTGAATGTCATGATAATCACCGCACACCAAAATAATTAAAACAACAATAAAATTCATAAAATCTAGAATAAAATGGACAGAGCCTCCCCTAAAAGTGCAATAAGGGGATGACCTGTTAAAATACGGCACAATATGTATATATATAAAACAACAATTTATATCACACTAGACTTCAAATCAACTACACATATCGTAATTGGCATCTAGCCCACCTGCAATTTCATACTCAGCTCATTTGGTTTCTTTTCATTTCAGCATAGCACATCATTAGAGCTTTTCTCAAACATTTCCACACATTTCTAAAGCATGGCATACAAGCCTCACAAACACATGCATAAATACTAATATGTAAATCTACTACAAAAGCCAATCACATCACATCTTACGCAAAAGTCGGCGCGGTACCAGGTATGTGTGTGCAATGCAAGCGCTACTCCTTCGTCAAGGCCGGCATACACCATTCATCATCCTCACCTACATATAGTAGAAAAACGTCAGCAACGGGTGTCACTGGTCCGGAAATAACTAATATCAAACTGGAACATGAGAGCAAACTCTCATGGAAAGCAAACCATCATATATATCTTCCTCAAGAACTCTCATAAGGGCAACTACAAAGGAGCCGTCGAGCAGCTGACTCAACAGCATCCCAATCTATCTGGTACTGTGCCGCTCACGACACTTCTTTTTCAGTACTTCACGTAAAACTTTTATCCTAAGCCCTCTCTGAACCTCCATATTACTCCTTGTAAC
>JAURVB010003903.1:0-12447 GCA_033002965.1 Piper betle
TCGCGGCAGTGATTCCACCGCCAGCTAGCATCGCCGCGTCTATTGGGTGGTTGTCTCGTCACCCTCGACCACCTATCTACCTTCCCGGCCATATTGGAACCCGTCGCCCCACAGGACGATCAGATTTCTTCCCCCACCGCTGTCGCCCCTGTTTTTGCCGCCATTACTATTTTTGGCCATTTACCGCCCAGGACGACATTCACACACGCAAGATCGAGCCTACACTGATCGAAGTGGGTAGGTTCATCTTCCAATGTCAGAACGACCCTCGCCGCCGATTCCCGGCGACCTTGCTTGTGCCTCCCCATCTCGCTGAAATAGGGGACTCGTCAGCCGAATTAAGTTTAACTTTGTTTAGTTTCATTTTTTAATTTTAAACTTTAATCCTCACGATTATAAAGTTTATTATCAAATTAAAATATGCATGCAAGAAAATTAAGAAGAGGGAGATAGAAAGAATACCTAAGCAAGGAAGGAGACACGCCAGCAAGGAAGAGGAGAAGAGAATGCGAATGAAGGCTATGGTGGAGGACGTCCATTATAAAATGAAATGACGGCTAGGGTTTGTATAAACACACCAACACCCGTATATTATTCCTTTAACCTGGTAACCGGGTAAAGAATAAAATATTTAACCTGGTAGACTTAGCCGGGTAGAGAATATAATATAATTAATATTAATTCTCTAATGTTTGATCCTTCCCTGCCCGAGTCGAATATAATAAAATTTTTTTCCCACGGTCTTTACAAGCCGATAACGGACATGGAGAATTGGACTCGCTAGCTGGTAATGGACATGATGGGTTGACCCATCAGCCAATAGATGGACATGGTGGATAGACCCATCAGCCATTAGATGGACATGGTAGACAGACCCATCAGCCAACTAATGGACATGGTGGACTGAACCATTAGCTAAGAAATGGACATGTTGGAACGGTCACAACAACCATTATTATAGATAATGATGGGGAGTTGATGGAAATTTTTTATTTAATTATATGGCTTAGTAGTTAATCAGTAAGGTGAAATTGCCTCCGCAGGGTTAGCAACAAGAATTAAAGACTAGAGACGACAGGGTGGTTCTTCTACCAACTTAGGTGGTGAACAGATAATAAGCGAACTTCTCTTTTTACTTTTCATGTGTTATAAATGTGGCTATGGGAAATGGTCCAAGACTGTGGGATAATTACTTCATGCATTGTCATTTGAAAGATAAGTTCTTTTGAGATAGAAATGCTAGATTTATTTGCTTTCATATTTTTCATGTAACCTTTTAAGTAGCACCCGGCCCGGTTAGGCATGGTCGTTATAGGGTTGGTTTTGTTAAATTTTGAGTAACACCTGGCCAGCAAGGCCCACAATATCGTGAAACATGGTGGGTTGTTGCACATTGAAAACATTGTGTACTCCCACTAGACTTGGTGGTGATGCTAATCTATATGCACAATTTTCAACTCGATCTAGGATTGGAAACGGTCCGATGAATCTTGGCTTCAACATCCCTGATATTTTAAATCTGATCACCCCCCTTCATAGGAGATGTCTTTAGGTACACAAACACCCCAACTTGGAACTCTAGATCCTTCCTTCGTGTATTAGCATAACTCTTTTTCGATCCTGAGCTGCCTTAAGTCTTTGTTGAATGAGTTATACCTTTTCAGTTGCTTCCCTCACCATCTCTGGCCCGACTATAACTGCCTCGGTAGACTCCAGCCAACACGATGGAGATCTACAGGGCCTACCATATAATGCTTCAAATGGTGCCATCCCTTACTGGCTTGGTAAGAGTTATTGTAGGTGAATTTAGCTAAGGCTAAGTGTTTCTTGTAGTCCCCACCCTAGTCGAAGGTTAAGGTCATTCTGGGTGAAGATATACTCCAAACTCTCATGGTCAGTGAAAACTTCGAAGTAGGCTCCATACAAGTAGTGTCTCCAAATCTTCAAGGTAAAAACCATTGCTACCAGTTCCAAGTCATTGGTTGCATTATTTTGCTCATGAAACTTCAATTGACGAGAGGCAAAGGACACCACCTATAACACCCCGATCCAGTTTACTCTCAACCCGGACAAGAACTGTTACAAAGGATCGAACTACTCGTAAACCGATTAAGTTAGCTGACCCAAAACCTAAACGGCTACGACATAACCCTCTCGACGTCTCAAGATGGAGCACGCCGCTAATGCGCAAACAGTATATGAATGAGATGCAAAACCCTAACAGGATACTACGTGAATGTCATGATAATCACCGCACACCGAAAATAATTAAAACAACAATAAAATTCATAAAACCTGGAATAAAACGGACAGAGCCTCCCCTAAAAGTGCAATAAGGGGATGACCAGTTAAAATACAGCACAATATATATATATATATATATATATATATATATATGATATATAAAACAACAATTTATATCACACTAGACTTCAAATCATCCACACATATTGTAATTGGCATCTCGCCCACCTGCAATTCATGCTCATCATGTTTTTGTTCATTTTCAACTCAACATAGCTGATAATTCCTGGACATTGAAACTTTTCCAAAACATTTCTAAGAAAATTCATGCATTTCTAAACAAGATCTACAAGTCTCATAGCTCATGGATATGTACACAACCATGTATATCACAAGCATCATTCAACCCACATTATATCATACGCAAAAGTCGGCACGGCGCCAGGTATGCGTGTGCAATGCAAGCGCTACTCCTTCATCGAGGCCGGCATACACCAATCGTCATCCTCACCTACATATAGTAGAAAAATGTCAGCAACGGGTGTCACTGGTCCGGAAATAACCAATATCAAACTGGAACATGAGAGCAAACTCTCATGGAAAACAAACAATCATATATCTTCCTCAAGAACTCTCATAAGGGCAACTACAAAGGAGCCGTCGAGCAGCAGACTCAATAGCATCCTGATCTATCTGGTACTATGCCGCTCTCGGCACTTCTTTTTCAGTACTTCACGTAAAATTTTATCCTAAGCCCTCTCCGAACCTCCATATTACTCCTGGCCTTGAGCACGTAGACCGAGCACTCTCAGGCAGTCGCCTTTAGTACCCTTTGAACCACAAGTCCGGACATGCGCTGTACTAAACAGTACCCGTAACCCTCCACGTCCTCCGGGTGTGAGGAACTCAAACGCGGAGTTGTCAGGATCCCTCGGGAATGGAACAGTCCGCTGGCACTAATCCAGAGCCCGCTTTGACTGGCACGGCATCCGCTCATGGTACGTGCAGTCGACTCATCTTCTCTTGTCTCACTGAAAACTCGATAAAACTATTTATAGGGCTAGGTCGGGATTTATTATAATAGGCCCGAAGGCAACTTGAGGTGGATCTTATTTTCGAAAACAAACTCGAGGGATCTCATCCTCGAGGGTTATTAATTCCAAAAACCATCGACCAGGTGACCCGTGTTAGGTGGGGTCCAATAAATCATCCACCTGACACGTCCTACGATCAATAAATCAAATCACCGATAGAATAGAGCGATAAAACCTGAGAAGCGTGTCCTAACGGACCTGTCAGAAGCTCCAAGCGTAGTCTCGTGCCTAGACGGTGAGCTCCTGCAACGAACCTACATGAACATAACTATTTACTAACGCCCATACATATATGATGCACGCCTATATAACTAATATATCCACATGCATACAATCAATCTAATCAAACATGACAATCATCTCGACAATTACCCTACATCTCTAATTGTCAAGCAAGTTAATAATTTTATCATTTCATATGTTACTTATTACCTAGCACTTTTAATTCCAATTTCAAAGCATACCTGTTCTAATTAGGTGACAATGGTTTAATCAATTTAATCCGTTTAACTTAATACTAGCATGCAAAACCTAAATCATGCAAATTCATAAATTAACTAGTTAACAAACATTTAATTAACTATTCCATGGTTTACTAACAATTTCATTAGTGAGCATTTACATCATCACACAACACAATCTATGCTAATCATCACATGTTTATCATAATCACGATTAATTAAACAAAAATCATGAAGTTAATAAAATTAATTCTAATATGCTACTATGACCACAACATGTATGTAATAATTCTAAAAAAGAAGGAAGAACCACCTCGCGATCGGCGCTGAAATCGGTGCCGACGGACGAAGGCGGTGAAGGCGAGTCGGCGGTTTTCCGGCGACTGTGCCGGCGGTTTTCCGGCAGCTCCGCTGGTTTTCCGGTGACTGCTCCGGCGAGGCAATCGGAGGTAGGGGTTAGCACCGTCTCGGTGAGCTGGACCCAATGGTGGTGACGACAAGGCAGCCGCGGCAGCGATGGCCACGACGGCGGCGTCGAGTGCGGTCGGGGGTCGGCCGCTCCGATCAGACCCACGGCCGCCTCGACGGCGGCGCTAAGCAGGGGGAAAGGTAGGGGAAGTCGAGGGAGAAGCTCCGACGTCATGGCGGCGGCGGTCCGGCGCAGACGACGGCGGAATTGCGTCGGGAACGGCGGGAAATCGAGGGCAATTTTCGGCATCGCGACGGCTGGACGGTGGCCGGGCGTGGTCGAGGTGGCAAGGCGACGGCACGGCCGGGCTGGGCGGCGTCGATTGGCGGCGAGGTGGCGTCGACGACGGTGGCAAAATTCTCAAGGGCGGCGGCGGTGAAGACGCGGGTTGGGGGAGGAAGATGAGAAGTATAGGGGGTGGCAAAGTTGTAAATAAGACTTGACTCGACACCGGCTCGAGTCATGAATGATAACTGACTCGGAATAAATCTTAGAAAAATCTAGAAAAATTGGGAAAAATCCCATAAAATCAAACAAAATATCACAACATCCAAATGACATGTCGTATAACTAATAACCCACCCGAATACCATCTAACGCGTCCTAATGCGTTATTCGGCCTAAACTAATTCTACGGTCACAACATAAAAAAATAAAATCATCAACTGTATACTCTCATATCTACTGATAACTCAGTCTGCTGATGCGTATCTGACGCTATCATCGATACTTGGGTATACATAAACCCTCATAGCACGTGTGCACGGTCGGCCTCGGCCCCGCACACGTGTTCTGAAAGCTGAACCGACTCAAACTATGGTCAAACCGACCGGCTAACGACTATAAAACCCTGACTCGAGTCGTGGGTTTACACCACCTTACCTCCTTGCATAAGGACGCATCGTAAACCCAACCGAGATGTATCACTGAAGACTACAAATCCTTCATTACCATTTGGTAGGGTGAAGACTGGTGCAGTTGTTAGACTCTTCTTTAGAGACGGGAAACTCTCTTCACACTTACTACTCCATTCAAACTTGACGCCCTTCCTTGTGAGTTTGGTCATCGGCGATGCCACTAAGGAGAAGTCTTTAATGAATTTCCTGTAGTAACCCGCTACGCCAAGAAAACTTTTGATATTAGTGACTGACTTATGTTGTGGCCAATCCGTGATTGCTTTCACTTTTGATGGATCCACTGCAAGTCCGGTCTTCGAGACAATATGGCCATGGAAATTTACCTCGCTCATCCAGAAGTCACACTTTGAGAGCTTGGCGAATAGTTGATGTTCTCTCAGAACATGAAGAGTAATAGATAGGTGATTCACACGTTCTTCTGCATTATTTAAATAAACCAGAATGTTATCCAAAAACACGATAATAAACTTGTCAAAGTATGTGTGAAATACTATGTTCATGAGTGACATAAAGGCTGCTGGTGCATTTGTTAGACCATAAGGCATAACAAGAAACTCACAATGTCCATACCGAGTTTGGAAAGCTGTTTTCTATATATCCTACTCCTTTACTCGCAATTGGTGATAATTAGATCGCAAGTCTATCTTAGAAAATATTGCAGGTGTTTTTAGCTAATCAACAAGTCATCAATCCTCGGCAAGGGGTATCGATTCTTGACTATCACGTGATTGATTTTTCGATAGTCAATACACAGCCGAATTGATCCATCTTTCTTCTTCACAAATAGAACAGGGGCTCCCAGGGTGAAGTAATTGGTCGGATGAAGCCTACCTACAACAGCTCTTCAAGTTGACTCTTTAACTCCTTGAGTTCTGCTAGAGCCATACAATATTGTGCTTTAGAAATTGGTGTTGTTATTGGTGCTAGGTCAATGGCAAAGTCCACTGCCCACTTAGGAGGTAACCCTAGATGTTTGTCTGGGAATACATCGGGAAACCCTACTACCACCGGAATCGTGGACAACTCTTTGGGTTTTGACTCAGACTCAACTATGTTAGCTAAAAGGCTTTATAAACCTCACCAAACAATGGGCAGTCGAGTTGTTTGGTTAGGATAGCTGCCACCAATTCTGCCCAGTGATGGAATAAATCTCATGTCGATGGAATATAGTTTTTTTCGTTGATTTCCTCCAGTAGGATGCTTCCTCTTGAAACATGCATGTTGCCAACCTTTCTTGATGCCGGTGGGGCACAGACATGAGCCCTAAACGCTTTATCGGTAATGTCTAACCAGCTCTCCACCTTCATTATATCAATCCCTCCAATAAATATTTCACCTAAATTCTTCGTGAACTTTTTCAGAGTGTAGCGGGCACTATCATCCACCCGTGGAGGCACCATTTGTCGAACTACCGGTGGCACTGGGTTTGGGTGCTCCCTTCCTCGCCCGGGTTTGCTAACCCTGCCCACCCTTGGGCACTCCCTTGACCACCATCTAGGGTGATTATGGGACCCGCTACTGCGTTTGAGGCTCCAAGCCCCGCTACCACTCTCGGTAACCACTGAACAATATTTTGAACCATAGAATTTTTATTTTCTAAAGCCTATGCCAGTCCCTGTATGGCCGTCAGGATCTGAGCCAACACAGTCTTTGTGTTACAATTTGACTACCCAAATCGGTTTGACTGTCTATGAGTACCTGCCATATTAAACGTCAAACCATCATGGTTACTTAATATGTTTGTTTTTTTGATTCCGTTATGACTTAGGTTTATTAAGGAATGAATTTGTCAATTCATAACACCACACAATGGGAAAAGATAATTATTGGACTTTTCAACAATGTACTTGAGTCATAAAATGTGAGCTAGTGGGATACTTGGCTCCGATACCACCTGCAACGACCCGCTCGTCCGGATATGGTGTTACTTAAAAATATAGGTAATGTAAATGTAAAATTCCAGAACATGAATTAAAATACAACAAATAAGTCTCGCAACATATAATATAAATCATAACAATTAATCATGTTCTCTAAAAATAAAATAACTGTCCCACAGTCTCGAACCATTTCCCATAGCCATATTTATAACACAAGAGAATGACTAGGAACTCTAATTTTTATTATCGATTCACCATACCTAGGTTGGTAAAAGAACCACCAACCACACTTCTATTCTTCAGTCAAATGCTGCTCACTTGAGGAGGCAATTCCGCATTAGTGATAAAACCACTAAGTTGCATAATTAAATTATACAAGTCAATATAATCCCTATTATCATTTCACTCATTATTATTATTATTATTACACAAGTCTTTAGTAATTATCTCTCATGTCATTCTGAGATTAGTAATTTGTCTCTTAGGTCATTCTGAGATTAGTAAAGTCGTCTCCAGCACATTCTCAGATTAGAAATCATCTCGTAGCTCATTCTAAGATTAGGTGGTCTCCCAATTCATTTTGAGATTAGTCATGGTCTTCCATGTCATTCAGAGATTAGAATTTGTCTTCCAGATCATTCTGAGATTAGGTGGTCTCCCAACTCATTATGAGATTAGTCATGGTCTCCCAGTTCATTCTTAGATAGAGAATTGTCTCCCAGCTCATTTTGAGATTAGGTGGCCTCCCTATTCATTTTGGGATTAGTCATGGTCTCCAGTTCATTCTTAGATTAGAAATTGTCTCCCAGCTCATTCTAAGATTAGGCGGTCTCCCAATTTATTTTAAAATTAGTCAAGGTCTCCTAATTCATTATGAGATTAGAAATTGTCTCCAGCTCATTTTTGACAAGGCTACCGGTTTGGGAAAATACAACATTTCATATAGTTAGACCAGTTTAGGGAAAATACAACATTCTATATAATTATACTAGTTTGGGAAAATGTAACATTCCAAATAATGATACGGACAATACAACATTTCAAATATTTAGACAGACAATACAACATTTAAACAATTATACGGACACACATAGTAATTTTAAAGGTGCGACGCCGTGTCGAGACTGAGTCAAGTCCTTGATCCCAATTGCATTACAGTGCTTGGTGGTCGAACTAGGCTCCAGACGACCAAGGCTGCCAACAACTAAAAGTACAACATTTCAAATGATTATATAGACCTAGATATTTTGAACTCGCAACTACGACCAATCATCTCAATATAAACGAGAACATAAAATTATACATAACGATGGGCATGAGAGGCTCAAAAATGCTTTCTCAGTAATGTCCATCTAGCTCTCTCTACCCTTCATTGGATCAGTCCCTCCAAAGGAATACTGGGCTGGATTTCTTCAGGGCCACTATAGGTGTGTCGATCATGTCATCCCAGCAGCAGTACTAACGTGGGACTATTTGTTGGTTTTGGTTCTCGCTGCTTGGGATTAAACTGTCTACCCAGCACTAACAGGCGACTCCCCAAGTCTAGTTTGAGACTTCTGAACACAACGATTTGAACTCATTCACAGTGCCAATCTGCGTGTCCTTCTTTGTATTCTAGTTTCTAAGCAGTGTGTACGCTGTGGTCTGTGTGTGATCATTACTAACACACTATAAACGTTAATAGCTTCACATATGTACAAACTTCATCGGTGCACATGGTCACATTACTAGTTCGGTTCATTAAGTGCCCATTGATTATGGTTGTTAAGTGAGTCCAATAATTCACCAATGACATACCCCATTGGAGAAAAGATAAGTATTGGACTCTTCAACAAGGAGCAACAGGTCATAAGATGTGAGCTTTTGGGGAGCTTGGCTCTGATACCACCTGTAAGGACCCGCCATTTGTCACAACATTGTGGGCCTAGCTGGCTTCAGGTGTTACTCACAATTTGTACAAATATGTCTAGCATTTCTAACCAACACATATAATAAAGATCCGACAGTCTTGGACCAGTTTCCCAGTAGCCACACTTATTTCTCAAATAAAGAAAGGAGTCCCCATATTTATTCTGCTCCATGCCCTGGTTGTCAATCACCTAATTTCGTATCTGCACACCTGCGGAGGCAGTTCCGCGTTAGTGATTAGAACACTAAGTAGTATAATAGATAAAACAAGTCAAGTACATTCCACTATTTCCCTATGTTCATTTTAATATGCGGTGGAGCGATTCCGCTATACTCCAAAATAATGCAGAGGAGGTATCCGCTGTGATCCGCACACCCCGGCCGTAGCCCTTTTTGGGGAGGCTACCACTACCGTCTCCAGTGCCAGTGCCTCGTACACCCCGGCCGTAGCCTTTTTGTGGGGAAGCTATCACTGCACTCAGGTGATTGCTATGCCCCGTTTGTGGGGAGCTCTCACTACCAATTCTAGTGCCAGTGCCTCACACACCCCGGCCGTAGCCTTTTTATGGGGAGGCTATCACCGCACTCCGGTGCGATGGAGGGATCGTCGTGCCTCAGCTCACCCGCCATAGGCTACGCAGTGGGTCGGCTATCACTTTCTCAAGTGACAATGTCGATGCATTACGCAATTATGCGCATAATGCTGACCCCGTGTTGGACTGAGTCAGTTCTTTGACCCGGTTTGGACTTGGTGCGTGGTGGTCCGAATACTGGGCTCGGGCCGGCACAGGCTTCCAACAAAGGAAAGTCACGGTGTTCTACCTATTATATGTGCACTGACTAGTGGTTTTGATCTGGTGTACCACAACATGGGCTAACCTAACAAGGAAAGTACGAGGGGCATAAAATTATACATTAGTGTAATTTCATTTGCATGTTTTTCTACATGCAACTTCATGACTGGTATAGCTTATCGGTTTGAGAGATATAAAATGTGTCATGCTTTGGATTTCATTAGTGACTCAATTTCAGTAAGGATCCAATGATAATTTATTATCAATGTGATGTGAAATCAGTTAGGGTCTCTTTTCCACATGGTTCCGATTAAATATCCCAAGTAAAGCCTTCGTTATGCCAGTTAATGGTTCGATTGTTAACCATACTCAGTAGCTTAATTACTAAAGTATTGGTATATTCTTCAACTTGATTTGTGTTATCCTAATTTAAGGATGTCACTAGTGCAGTTGTTTGTGGTTTATTTTTAACTTGGCCTGTGTCGAGGTCATCCCATATTTACAAAGCGCCATTCTTCTTCCCGACGTCCTCCTCTCTCCCGTACCTTCCTCTTCTCCGCACCCAAAGCCAGCATGTCTTCTTTTCCTTCCTTCACAATTTCAGACCCCATCTTCTATCTACGCACTGATCCGATTGGAAAACACCAAAGATCCAATCTTTATCCGCTGCTATCTCATGGAACTCGGACTACATCCTACATGGGGACCTTAATTTCACCATTCGTGGTGGCCGACCAACGGCCATGGCGACCATGTCCTGCCCCATCAGGTGACGACAACACCACCCCAGGTGACGACCGGTCTGCACTCGCATGGCGGATGCACGTCGCGACCAGCAACACCACCCATGGAAGCACCGACCTGGTCTCCCTTCACATTCCTGATTTGCATCCTCCTCGACGGTCTGACTCGGCCACCAAGGCGACTCCGTCTGACCAGCAGCACCGTCGGAGCGTTCCCTACTTCCAGCACGTCAACTCAACTCACAAGGATGGAAGATGGCGTTGTTGCTGCTAAAACCATCAGGATGACCTCCCTAGTGTTCCCTTCTCTTCGTTGATTTCAGAATTTATTATATGTTATCATGCTTATTGTCAAACATGCTTATTGTCCATTTGAGCATGTGTGTTGTCATAAAGCCTAAGAAAGGAAGGAAGAAGTTACCTGAGCGAAGGAGAAGCCGGCGATCTGTCTGAAGAGAAATTATGTGGATGACGCCCTCCCCTTCTCTTTATATAATGTCATGAAGGCTAGGGTTTGTGAAAACTTACTTCGCCCGTATTTCACTTAATCGAATAACCGGGTAATCGATATGATTCACTTTATTATTTAAACGGTTTGATTCCGCTTGACCGATTAAATAATAATTAACGGTTAAAATACTTTTCACTTAACCGGGTAATTCACAGTTAACCGGTTGACGGCAAATAATTTGTATGGGAAAAAAATAAAATTTCCAACATTCGATCTCACCACGACGAACGTATTTATTATTATTATTATTATCATTTTTTCCGGGTCTTTACATGAACACAGTATTCCACACATACCTGGACAAGTTTATTATCGTATTTGTGGACGACATTCTGGTCTATTCAAATAATGAAGAAGAGCATGTGAAGCACCTGTTTATTACTCTTCAAGTTCTAAGAGAACATCAAATGTTCGCCAAGCTCTCAAAGTGTGACTCTGGATGAGGAGGTAAATTTCCTTGGTCAAATTGTCTCAAAAGCTGGAATTGCAGTGGATCCATCAAAAGTGAAAGAGTCACTGATTGGCCACAACCTAAAGTCAGTCACTGATATCGAAGCTTCTTGGTTTAGCGGGTTACTATGGGAAATTCATTAAAGGTTCTCGTAGTAACATCACCGATGACCAAACTCACAAGGAAGGGGTCAAGTTTGAATGGAGTAGTAAGTGTGAGGAGAGTTTTCAGTCTCTAAAAAGAGTTTCACAACTGCACCAGTCTTGACCCTGCCAAATGATAATGAAGGATTCATAGTCTTCAGTGATGAGTCTCGGTTGGAGTTTAGGATGCGTCCTTATGCAAGAAGGTAAGGTGAAGTGGCCTATGCCTCTTGTCAATTGAAGATTCATGAGCAAAATTTTGCAACCCATGACTTGGAACTGGCAGCAGTGGTTTTTGCCCTGAAGATTTGGAACACTACTTGTATGGAGCCTAGTTCGAAGTCTTCACTGACCACCAGAGTTTGAAGTATATCTTCACCTACAATGACCTTAACTTTCGACAGACGTAAAGACCGTGAAAAAAAAAAGAAAAAGACGCGAACTTGATTCGGGAAGGACCGAACGTGTTATATCCAATACCCGGTTAATTATTATATTTTATTATTTACCCGGTTACCCAGTTAAATGAAATACGGGTGTTTTCACATAACCTAGCCGTCATTTCATTTTATTTTATGAGCCGTCCTCCACCCTAGCCTTCATTGCATTTTCTTCTCCTCTTCCTTACCGGCGTATCTTCTTCCTTGCTTAGGTATTCTTCCTATCTCCACTTCTTAATTTTCTTGCATGCATATTTTAATTTGATAATAAGCTTTATAATCGTGAGGATTAAAGTTTAAAATCAACAAGAAAGAAACTAAATAGAAATTAAAGTTTAATTTGGCCGATGAGTCGTTCTGATGTCGGAAGATGATCCTACTCTCTCAGGTCA
>JAURVB010003904.1:0-10744 GCA_033002965.1 Piper betle
GTTTTATTTTATGTAATTTTTCCATATTTTTCTAGAATTTTTTTAGAATTTATTGTGAACTAGTTATTATTTTGACTCGAGTCGGAATCGAGTCAATACTAAATTACGAGTTTGCCATTGAGAGCACTTATTCTCCCTCCCAACCCTTCTTCCACCCAAACCCTCGCCGCCACTGTTGTGTGCTCGCCGCCCCCGCCGACGCCGTGCTGCCGTCGATCGTCGCCGCCCCGCCTTGCCGTGCCGTCGCCGTGCCGCCACGACCAACCCCGGTCAGCGATCGCCTGCCTGCGTGCCGCCGCGACTCCACGAGCCCGCCTCGGCCGTCGCCACTTCGGGCCGGATTCTAGCGTCGTCCGGGCCGCTCCGCCGCCGCTGTGACCCCGACGAGCACCCTCTCGCCGTCGCTGACATTTCCCCCACCATCCCGAGCGCCGTCGAGGCCGGCCGGAGCCCCGATCGGAGCACGCCGTCGTCGCCGCCCATTTTGACGCCGCCGTCGACGGCCATCGCCACCTCGGTTACCCTGTTTGACACCACCATCGGACCGAGCTCGTCGAGCTGGTGCCGATAGACCCCTTGATTGCCCCGTCCCGAATCATCGCCGGAAAACCGCTGGAAAACCGTTGACACTCGCCGGAAAACTGTCGGAACCGCCGGAAATTGGATTCGTGGGAAATTCGCCGGATCATCCGCCGAACGCACCCGATCCAATCTGATCGAACTTCGGATGCCTCTAGGTGCCGAATTCGAGTTTCGAGCCACGAAACGAAAACCCTAGCCGTCGCCGATTTTCGACGACGCGAGGTATAATTTATTTTAATTTAATTATTTAAAAATATTGGTTATTAGAATTGCATGCCAGGATTTGTGTGTGTGTTATAAATATATATATATATATATATATATATATATATATTTTAATGTAGGTTTGATTAAGAATAGAAATATAAAATTGTTTGGTTGAGTGGTGTTAAAAATGGAAGCTAAGAAACTAATTAGGGTAACTAGGTAATGATCATGATCTAATGTAAACTAGCCTAAGTAGAGTTGCTAGAATTGATATAGGTTGATGTGTGTTGATTGATGCGTGATTGTGCTGATTGTGTGTGCATGCTATAGGATGTGTGATTCATCATGCAGGCGTTAGTTTTTAACTTGATTGTGTAGGTACGGTGTAGGAGCTCGCCGCTTAGGCGCGTGGACCCGTTTGGAGCTTCTACCAGGTCCGTTTAGGACTCGTTCTCTGATTTACGCTACTCTCTTGTGTATTTGATTTATTATGTGCAGGACGAGTTAAGTGGCGTTTTATCGAATCCCACTTAACTCGGGCCATTTAGCCAACGATTTTCCGGATTAATAACCCTCGAGGATGAGATCCCTCGAGTTTGTTTTCGAACTTCAGATCCAGCTCACGTTGCCTTCGGGCCTATTGTATAAATCCCAACCCAGACCTATATATATGTATAGTTTTCGTGTTTTTGTGAGAGACTGAATGAGGGAAATCCGACTACCGTGCTACGCGAGCGGGCACGTGTGTGTCGACAGTGGGCTCTGGAATGGTGTGCGGGCCGTTTCATTCCCGAGGGATCCTGACAACTCCACCTTTGAGTTCCTCAAACCCGGAGAAGTGTGGAGGTTCACGGGTACTGCATTGCAGCGCATGTCTAGACTTGTGGTTTCAAAGGGTACTGAAGGCGACTGCCTAAGAGTACTCGGCCTTCGTGCTCAAGGCCAGGAGTAATATGGAAGGTGCAGAGGGCGGAAAGGAATGAGATTTGACGCGAGAAGCAATAGAGAAATGGCCGAGGCATGAGAATGTGAAAGATAGGGGGACGCTGTCGACCCGAGGGCGACGGCTCCCGTATGTGCCCTGATGAGAGTTCTTGAGGAAGTATATGGTTTTCATTCAACAGGAGAGTTTGCTCTCCTGTGCCAGATTGATATTAGTTATTTTCCGGGCCGGTAACACTCGTTACTAACGGTTTTTCTATATATATGTAGGTGAGGAATGCGAGCGATGAAAGCTGTCGGGACTGCGGAGGAGCAGCACGGAACCGCGTACACATGTACCTGCCGCGTGTAATCAATAATGATGGTGTGTTATTGCTACGTGAATGATAATTTTGATGTGTTTGTTTGGATAAATTACTTGATATGAAATGATTGGATAAATATGAATGAGTAGGGAGCCTTGGAGTTCAGACTCGGCTCAGGTAAAAACGAATGAAATAATGGTTGAATGTGAGGGTAGATTATTATGTGTTACCGTATTTTTATAAAATAGTATATATTTTCTTTTGGTTTCTCATTTATTATTTTTTCTTGTCTTTGCTTGTACATCATAACATGCATGTAGGACCGCGTTAAAACCCAATTGTTCCCATTTATGCATTTCACATTTGCATCTCCATCTTGAAACGCAGAGAGTAGATCCTGGTCGGCTTAACCGAATCGATTAGATTAGCGAACGGTTTGGTCGCCGGTGACATTTCCGGGTCGATTCATGGGTGAGCCGAAACGGGGTGTTACAGGTGCCCTTCAAAGAGTTTTTGTAAAGTATATAAATATTTTCCATCATATGAGAGTTATTTCTCATAGCCAATTTGATATTAGTTATATTTTTGAACCACTAACACTTATTTATGACATGTTTTTATAATATATATATATAGGTGATGATTATGAGTTAGATGCGCACCAGCCTAGATGGAGGAGCCGTTCTCTTGTATACACATATCATGCGATAAAATGTTTACTATTTTGTTTATTATTTCATTATATTGAAAATGATATGATGAAATGTAATGCATGATGAAATGATGTGATATAATGATTGCTTCAATAAAAAAATTCCTAATGATGACATGTGAATATATATATATATATATATATATATATATATATAAAAATAATATATATATATAATGCTATATGTGTTGGGTTCATTACTTTCTTAATTTGAATATTCTTGCTTTTGATAATTATTAGTAGTAAAATTTAAAGTTTAATTCTACCTAATTAATTAGGAATTATTACTTTAATTAAAGTTTGTTATTTCAAAATACATATTTAATTAAGAGTTTTTTATTTATTTAATTATTTATTAGTATTTATTGTTAGGGAAAAAATTAGTATTGTTTTAACCGAAATGAAATTTACCCGGAAAAGGTCAATTGCCAAGACATTTGGGCATCGCAATTGGTTATTTTTTTACTAGTGTGTGAGCTGATTTTTATTTGTATTGATATGATTTGATTTAATCTCAAACTGCAATTAGTTGTTACAAGTGTACAGTACAGAAGTGTTTAGATCAATTGCCTTGTCATGTATTAATGGACAAGATTGTTTTGAGGCTAACAAAGGTCTCATTTAGAGTTGGGGTTCATATATATATATATAATGCTATATGTGTTGGGTTCATTAGTACTTGTTTAATTTGAATATTCTTACTTTTGATAATTATTAGTAGTAAAATTTAAAGTTTAATTCTAACTAATTAATTAGGAATTATTACTTTAATTAAAGTTTGTAATTTCAAAATACATATTTAATCAAGCATTTTTATTCATTTAATTATTTATTAGTAAGGAAAAAATTAGTATAATTTTAAGCAAAAAGAAATTTACCCGGGAAAGGGTCAATTCCTGTGACATTTGGACACGGCAATTGGTTATTTTTTTACTAGTGTGTGAGATAATTTTTATTTGTTTTTTATGATTTGAGTTAATCTCACACTGCAATTAGTTGTTACTAGTGTACACTACACAAGTTTTTATTAATAAAGTTTGTCAATTGCATTGTCATGTATTGATGGACAAGATTATTTTGAGGTGAACAAAGGTCTCATTTAGAGTTGGGGTTCATAAAAAAACCTTTCGTTTCTGATGGCAGGTTAAATTGGCATGAAAGTGGTGTAAATGATATGATAAATTTTATAATAGTTAATTTTACTAAAAGTAAATGAATTTAATATATTTTATACGTAAATTAATATTAAGAAAATCATTTTATGTTTTAATTAAGTATGATTACATCTAAATAAGAGCATAAATAGTCATGATTACTTCTAATTTACATAAATTAATATTAAGAAAATTATTTTGCGTTTAAATTAAATATAATTACATCTAAATAAGAGCATCATGATTACTTCTAATTAAGTGAGTCACCTTTCAACTAATTTTTCCCTTTTGTCAATTTCAGGAGATAAGAAAATTTTTTTATATAGATGGGAGAGCACATATGAGATTCAATTGACGGTAATCATGATTAATTTTAATACAAAATTTAATAAATATACATTAATTTTTTTTAGAAATATATTACATATATAATGAATATCATTAATTTTTTTAAGAAATAATAATAGTTTAAATATATAAATCACCAAAATTAAAAGAGAAGATAAACTAATTTTGGTAAATCATCTTGGTAAATTATAATACCTGGCGCCAGTATTCGCAATAAGTAGCAGAAGAGATGTCCTTGCCATGATACAAGAGCTGATCCGTAAGAAAAAGAGGAAAACTAGAACTAATGAACCTACCATTCTCTCATTTTAGAGATGGAGGAAAAGTCATGCTAATCGGAAAATGCCACATTAACTTGTCAATCAAATCATCACACGAGGTCTTCTCCCGAGATATTTAATAAAAGAAAAAATTTTACGAGAGTTTATTTTTATAAAAGAAAAGGATTTTAAATAATCGTTTGATTTACTAATTTATCAACGGTATTATTTGCCGATTAATCTAACTACCGTGAGTTCAATGGAACAAAAATAGGAAATAACTTGTTCCCCCTATAAAAAAATAGTAAAAAAATATTTAATTTATGAGAAACTTTTAAATATATAAAGTAATGTTGAAGACTTTACTATATTTAATTTACCGGATTAATCATATATTATTCAATTATTTTATATCAAACTTATTTTACCTCAACATTAATCTTCAAACTTTTAATTTTCTAAGTATCATTATGGTAAATTTACTTATTTCTTAATTTGAGATACTAGATTATCATGATTTGAAAGATTAAAATATTTTATATTTTGTGAGCCAGAAATATTTTAGATAATTATATTTCTTAATCAATTTAACACCGTTAAATATATGATATATAAAGCGATGAATATTTAACCAAATAATAAATGCTTAACCAAAAGTTTGATAATATATGGAGAACTTTATAAACTTTGTTAATAACCTAATTGGTAAAAGTTTTTAAAATAGTCCCCTCCATCTTTTATTTTTAAACAAGTACAACATTTTAGAAAAAAAGACACTTTTATATATGAGATATATCTCCGTAGAAAAAGTTGGCTTCTTTAAAAGAAGTGATTTATAAGATGTGCCTCTTAGGACATTCTTTAGACTGTGCTTTTTTAATTTAAAATGTTATATCTAAATGCACATTTTTTCATCTGAAAATTTTCTTATAAATATTGATCTTTATACCCAGAAATCCTGCTATTTTTAATATTTATTCTTATTGAATTTTAGAAAAGGATGTTTTTTTAAATTTTTTTGTTATTAATTATTTACATTAGTAGTGTGATAATATAATTTATTATTATTATATTATTAGTTTAAAAAACTCAATGACCATCCTTCAAAAAAATATTTCTATGATGGTGGTTGTCTAATATTTTTTAATTTTTCTTGTATCTCTTTTGTTAATTAAACCCTGAGCATGACACGAGTCTTTTACCAAGTTTCAAATTAGATTTAATCTGAAAGACAGTCTTATCATTATCATAATTTTTTTCTATTTTCAAATAATTATTCTTATAGCAAATATCAAAAAAAATTTCCATATTATATCTGATTAAAAATGCTCCAAGGATAACATCCTAGTGTACCAAAAGCTTAGCAGCCAGAGTAGATTTTTTCCGATGTCTATTTCAAGTCTGGGTCTGTGTGGTTCACAATCACATAAAATGATAGAAAATAGAATGCATGTCTCTCCCTCAACCTCTAGGGATAAGGTGTAAAAAGAACCACCGCCACTGCCACCGCCACCGCAACTCCTACAGGAAGATGAAAGCTACAAAAATCAGTGCATTTAAATATGAAAGCAGAGGAGGGACCATACAATACATTCATGGCCGCACTGCCCAATTTGACGTTTGACAACGCATTCTATCTTTCTATCCTACTCTTAACAATACTACTGTTATGGTCGGTATTGACGATCAAAAGCAAGAAGCCGTTCATGTTCCCACCAGGTCCGCCTGGCCTACCCGTCATGGCCAGCAAGTAGCCTCACTTCCCACTCCACCGCATTGCTCAAAAGCACGACCTCATTGCTCACGTATGGCTCGGCCATGTCCCCACCGTTGTCATTTCCTCGGCCGAGCTAGCAAAGGAAGCTACCAAGGCCCATGACCTTGCTCTCACCAATTGACCTCAAATCTATTAGGATTAACCAAACACCTAAATTTTTATTTTAATGTATAAATGATGATAAGTATCATCTAATTTAACACAAATGAGAGACAACACCAATTTCACATGAAAAATCCCAAATTCGGGGAAAAAACTATGGCGAGATGGCAGGATCAAATTTATTATATTACAACTTGATATAGAAAATATCTACGAAAGACCAAACTCCCTCAATACCAGTTTATTGCAATTTTTATACAATTCGTATTAATCACAAATAAAGAGAATAAAAGAAAGATGTCACCGATTAAGAACTTTTAACGAAACTATTATTGATGATCGTAAGCGAATCTCAACCAGATATTTACCTTTCTTCAATCCACATAATTTTCCTTTCTCCCCCCATGGCCCTTTTTTCCGCACAAGAAAAGAAAGAAAATGTGTGGCTTCACTTCTATTCTCTCCACCCACAACGCAAAACGCGTTTTTAAAAAAAATGGTTTTACCCAACATAGGGTTGTCATTTTGTGTATTTATGGGGGAGGGACAACCCAACTAACCTCCCTTTCCCAACTCCATAAATACTTCTAGCCGGCATGAGAAGCTTCATCCATGTATGCTTCATTCCAGTAGTAAACATGTTTTCCTTTGACATAACTTTATTCATCATATCTTAAACATTTTTTTCAGTATGAATTTTTGTTAACTCAAGATATTTACTTTCCAACATATCTTTTACCTAGTAATATCCCACATCAATGTATTTGCTCTTTGAATAAAAACTTAAATTCTTACTCGGGTGAATTGCATTTAGCTATCATAATAGACAATATATCTCTCATGTTTAACACTAATTTTATTTCAAATCTCTTTGTCTATAGCATATCCTTGCAAGCTATTATAGTAGTAATAAATTCGGTTTCAGTTGTGGATAATGCAATACACTTTTGCAACCTATACAGTTAAGGCAACCTCATTAGCAAAATTAATAACAAACCCAAATGTTGACCTTTTTGTTTCCAAGTCACTTACCATGTCTACATCTGTATAGTTACCAACAAAAGTTATCATTTTCAAAACAAAAACACATTTTGGATGTATTACTCAAGTACCTCATTATTCATTTAACTATTTGCTAATATTCTTTACTTGGATTTTCTAAATATTTGTTAACCGTTCTAACTGCATATGCTATGTCCGACCTTGTATAAACTATAGCATACATTAAACTACTAACAGCAAAAACATAAGAAACCTTTGTCATTTCCTTTATCTCTGTTTCATTTAAGTTACTTTTCTTTAACTTGAAGTGACTCCCAAGTAGAACTCCAGCTGGCTTTGCATCTTTCACATTGAATTTTTTAAGCACATTTTTTATCTGCTTTTTTGTGACACTCAAAGCTTTATAGCTCCCTTATCACGCTGAATGGACATTTTTAAGATTTATTTTGCCAATTCAAATCCTTTATTGCAAAGGATTTGTTCACATTTTCTTTAAACTTGCAATCTTAGCTCCATTATATCCTACAATTAACATGTCATCCATATAAAATAATATAAAATAATAGAATAATAAAGTCATCATAATTAAACCTCTTAATAAATACACAGTGATCAAAAATAGACTTTTTATACTCATTATTTTCTATAAAATAAATAATTTATTTTGTACTACCATCCTGGAGTTTACTTTAAACTATATAAACTCTTTTTGGGTCTATACAACATATGTTCCTTTCTTTTGACTTTAAATTCCTATAGTTACTCTATGTATATAGTATACTCAAGATCACATTGAAAAAAATCGTCTTCGCATTTAACCGTTCAAATCCTTCGTCACCCACCTTGTCTAGTTTTTTGTTTGTGTTTTTTTTAATATTTTATTTCGTTACTTGTGAAGATTATTTTGTCCCACGTTCCCGCACGATGATATGTTCTGAGACGCTCCACGTTATGTCATTAGACAAAAAACCCATCAGAAATAAGATCAGGGTCCGGGGACTGCACATAAAACATAGGAGTGGTTTTGACAGTGATCTGATCGAGGTGCAAGGATTCGTCCTCGGAATATTCAAATCAAGACAAAATCGGTGACGTATCTTCTTACTTTTCTGACTGTAATCTTCTTTGATTTTTGTGATTGTAATTTTCTTTGATTTGAAGACATTAGGTAGAGAGGTAAAGTGAGCCACAATTAAAATTTAAAATCAAAACTTGAGAACTGACAAGGGTGGCGTTAACCAAGGAAATCTAATTAATAATTCAATGGTCGTTCTACGTCCATTTCACGTGCAAGATTTCTTGCCATATTAGACGAGACCATCATAACGTACGTTGGCTTCACGTGCTCCATGTGGTGTGTGTTCTGACTTCTTTGCAGCAGATGCGTCTAAGAGATTCTGAACTTACTGTTGGCAATATTGGGATTACATTAGATGACAACAGAGATAAGAGAAGAAAGTCTGTTATATGACGACACCTCAATCTTCCATATATACGCAAACAACTACAGATTCATGGCTATGGCTCTCCTTCTAAGTTTCTTCTTCATTCCTACTCTTCTCTTGATACTGTTTCTATGGCAGCTGCTGGCCAAACGCCACAACAACTTGCTACTCCCACCAGGACCACCATGTCTGCCGATCATCGGCAACCTCCACCAAGTTATCAGTCATCATCCTCACCTCTCCCTCTACCGTCTAGCTCAAAAATACGGCCCCATCATCCACCTGCAGCTCGGCCAGGTACCCACCGTCGTCATCTCCTCGGCCGAGCTAGCAAAGGAAGCCATTAAAGCCAACGACCTTGTTCTATCCAACAGGCCCCTACTCTACTCCGCCAAGTACATCTTCTACAACTTCACCGACATGGTCTTCGCCCCATATGGCCACTATTGGAGACTAGTCAGAAAGCTCTGCACTTTGGAGCTGTTTAGCTCCAAGAGGGTGCAATCCTTCGGCCATGTCCGAGAACAAGAGGTTGCTCGTTTAGTTCGACGAATTGGGTCGTCGTATCCCGAACCTGTGAATCTGAGCGAGAAGCTTGGACTCTATGCAAATGATGCTCTGTGCAGAGCAGCGTTTGGGAAGATTTACTCCGAAGGTGGAGACTATGATCGGCATGGATTCCAGCATATGTTGAACGAATATCAAATACTGCTTGGTGGGTTCAGCGTTGGAGATTTCTTCCCATCTTTGGAATGGATCAATCTCATCACTGGTATGAAACAGAGGCTCGTCAGGTTGTCCAACCGATTTGATGCGTTCTTTGACGAATTGATCGAGCAGCACCTTCATCCCAACAAAGCAACTCCCATGGAGAAAGACTTCGTTGAGATCTTGTTAAGTTTACAGAAGAAGAATGAAAGCAATGATTTGTGCCTCACCATGGATAACATCAAAGGTCTCCTCATGGTATTTTTTCTTTCTCTTTTTAAACAAGTTCTATCTTGCATTATCAGTTTTCATTCGTGTATGTCTTGTGTATGTTCCATGCACGCAGGACACATTTGCAGCAGGCACAGACACGGCATTCATAACACTGGATTGGGCGATGACAGAGCTGGTAATGAATCCAAGGGTGCTTGAAAAAGCTCAAAAGGAAGTAAGAAACATAATGGGGGGAAGAGAATGGGTATCAGATTCCGACATAGCCAACATGGACTACTTGAAGGCCGTCATCAAAGAGGTGTTCCGACTGCACCCACCCGCCCCAGTTCTTTTGCCACGAGAATCCACCGAAGAAGTCGAGCTCAGCGGGTACAAAATTCCTCCAAAAACAAGGTTCTACTTCAATGCATGGGTTATAGGGAGGGATCCAGCAACCTATGTTGATCCAGAGGAGTTCAAACCTGACAGATTTCTTGGGAGCTCTATTGATTACAGGGGACAAGATTTTGAGCTTAGCCCATTTGGGTTTGGGAGGAGGATCTGCCCGGCAATTTTTTGGGGGAGGCAGGCGTGATGCTGGCCCTTGCCCAGCTTCTTCATAGCTTCGATTGGGAGCTTCCAAGTGGAGTTGAGGCGAAAGATTTGGACATGACAGAGGTGTTCGGCATTACGATGCATAGAGTGGAGCATCTCATGGTCGTTGCTAAGCCCAGATTTTTATAAATAAATTCTTCTCATATAAAATGAGAATATATATATCCAATAAGCTTTTCATCAAGCATTCAACTTGGTCCTTACACAGGCTTTTGAAGTTTTAACTAAGCACGCGGCTCGAAGTTGTGATTTTCATTTCTTTGCCGGTTCCCTAATGCTAATCCAAAATTGAGGTCTGTTATGGACAACGTATTATGAGTTTAGCTAAACATAAGCCCTTTAAAAATGGTCCGCATGGTTCATCACCTTGCG